>JAKSZP010003974.1:0-302422 GCA_022478985.1 Massospora cicadina
TCATTGTTATGATAAGTGGTTGTAGTGTTGTTTAATTTAGAAGATTAACAATTGGTTTTGTCTGGGTGGTGTTTTTAAGTAAAGGTTGGTTCAATGGGCTCAGTGGTTTTAGTTAAATGATAACTGTTTCAGTTAGTTCAGCAATTTTCAATTGGAGATAATTGAGTCTTTGGTGGTTTTATATTGATTTCATATAATTTTAATTATTCTTAATTTTCAAGGTCTATCTTTTAATAAAAAATTAGTTAGGGTTATCTGGTAAACTTCAACCCACAAAATAATATGGGTAAGTCTGGGTATTAACAAAAATCAGGTTAAAAATCTCTTTACAATAAAATTACTGCGTTTATGTGTTTAATTAGGATGCATTATCACAAGAACAAATAAATCAAAATCACCAAAATTTTCGCACATGTTCTATATTATTGGGAATAGTAATAGGTATAGTACAAAAAATGATAATCTCAATGTGAGTGTAATTAAGATTTAAGTAGTAAAATCTTAATAATAACTGTATATCATTTCAGCTGAGCGTTTTAGTATTATATATAAAACTGATAGGTTCTAAGTTTTTAAAGTTGTTGGTAGTTTTTGTTGTTTTTAAGTTAAACATTGGTGATACTGAGTGATTGGTGCTAATTGATTAACAATGGTATCAATGGTTTAAGGTTAAAGGTTGATGACTTATCTAGTCTGATAATTTCTAACAGGCTTCTTTGAGTAGTTTTTGGCTTTTGGTTGGCTTGATAGTTCAAGTGGTTTTAGTTATATGTTTTGTGGTTTTTGTCTAATAGTTTGAAGATCTTGGCCAAGTTAGTAGTGGAAAACAATTCTATAGATCTATTGTTTTATGAATTAATAGATGAATTTACCAATATAAAGTTTAAAACAAATAAAAGAATCATGGCAAATTATAAACTTAAACAAAGCAGGGTTACTTAGCTAGTATCACATATATCTAAAAAAATTTAAAGTGGGAAATAAAAATTGTTAGGGGTTTTTTACATAGCAAACATACTACTTGATATCACTTCTGGGCAAATTTGCAACTAAAGCAGAACTAAACAATTGTGAAACACTGGACACAGCAAAACCTCAATGTCTTCAGCACCAGTGTTTCAAAATGCCACAGAGGCGAAACACACCCAAGCTTTTTTGCCAAATGGAAAAATGCATTTGAACTAGATTAACCAGCCCCAAACTCCTCAGGTCAATACTTCCCTTCCAAGCATCTCTCTCCCAACCTTGCATGATCCAAGCAGTGTCTCATAGCCCTTTGTGCTCCTCCAAAACAATATGTGATTAGGCCTTCAGATTGAATAAGCCAAATTGCTTCCATATAATAATAAACAAATACTAGAACTAGCCCAGGCGCTTATGCAGCCTCTAGGATTCATTGACTTCTTCCCTAAAGGGTATTTTTGACCTCAGCTTCACTTTTGAACTATTCAAGGTAATCCGACCAGGGGATGGACATTACAAATACAAAATAATGATAAAAAACACAAACCAAACGCCCTAAATGAGTGGCGAAACACCAAAACAAAAAGGAATACCTAGCCAACCAGGTGTAGCAGTTGTGAACCCCTTAACCCACCATGGCAGAGGGGGAGGGGGAGGGGGTATCAGACAGATTATCAATCTTTTCTTCATTGAAGTGACAGACTAAAGCTGAGAGCAGAGGGGTTGGGGCATCCACAGGATGCGGGTTGAGGAAAAATGGAAAAGGGTTAAGCTGTTTGTCAACAAGCTGGGCCTGGATCACAGCCTCCAGAAATTTGGCAACATGGTTTTCTGCTTTTATGCGTGCATCAGGAAGCTGGGAAAATTTAGTTATATTGGCTCTGGTGATGCGCATGGTGGGGGAAAATTCTGCCAGTGCAACAACTTGCTTGACAGCAGAGGTGGCGGTTTCCCATAATCGTTCAATTTCAACCTTTGCAACCTCAGGGAAATTGGCATGGTGGAAGATTTTTATGTAGTCCCTCATTAAATTGAGTGACAGATTGTGCCACGGCTTTGTGGAGATGGCGGCTATCAGGAGAGGCCACAGCGGCTTTATCAACTTGATGGTCACTCAAGAAAGGGGTAGCCGTGGGTTTGGGGACATATTTCTTAAGTTGGAATGGGGCATCGAAATCTGAAGGTAGATATGGTTCCAAATTAATTGGAAAGTCGGGAGGTGGTACAATTTCCCCAGATTCAGTTATTTCATCCAATAGGTCCCAGGGATTTTGATTGAGTGTGATTGATTCGGAGGGACAAGGTTTGGTTGGGTAAGTTTTGGGGCGTTAAATTGGTTGGACTGAATATGTGTCCAAACATGCTCCTGATTGGGTATATTGTTTGAAATTAAGCCAGCTTGGGCTTTGGTTATAGAGGTTTTGTTGATTTAAGAGCGTTCAGCTGGAGGGGGATGGCGGCAGCCAAAATCCCAACTCAAACGCTGGTTGCGTGGCCTCATGTGTTGGCTTGGCAGATTCTGCTTGTTTTGAATTGTAGCTACAGTTTTTTTTGGAATGATCCAACTCATGGCAGAGGGGACAAACGGTGTGGCCATTATCAACACAAGCCCAAAAGAAGTGATCTGGTGCAGATGAGATATGGGCATTTGGTGGGATGTGCTGGGCTATGGTTGGCTGGTGGGGGTAATGGTGGCCATTGCCCGTGGTGCCGCTAACTGTTCAGCTCCAATTGGGACTAGGAAGTGGAGGATGGGGTTTGTACCATATTTAAATAGCCCCATCATCAGTTCTTCATAGAGTATTTGAGACGGAAGGTGTGAAGGAAGGTTTGCAAAGGTCACCACCATTGTGGTGTCACTGGGAGGCATGTACGGGTTGTGGTAATAGGAGTATTTTTATATATTAAGGGCATAGTTGCTGCAGCAACTGCGTCCTATTAAGTGGGAAAACCAATATCAAAATAGTCCTTATAAGGGCGGAAGTCAATAAATCCCGCTGGTGAAAACGTGGGTATTGCCAGCTCAATTATTGCTTTTTCAGCATATGGGAAGAGATGCCCATATTTGACTCAGAGGCAAAAGCAAATATTAGATCAGGGTAGGGCGAGTGGGTTGGGGTGGGTCGGGTGGACTCACACTAAGTGTAATGATAAGTCCCTTGGAAGGAAAAATTAGCCTGATGCATTAGGCAGACTGGATGAGCCAGTTCACACACGTTTGCCTAAAGGCTGGAAAATGCTAGCAGGTGGTAGATCCGCTGACATAGAATGAATTTGATACGGTGGAGGTGGCTATGGAAAATTATTGGATGCTTTTTTGATAAATTTGGTCAAAAATGATGTCAAAAAAAATAACTTGTTCAGCTTCACTTTTGAAGCTGACGCTGCAATTGAAGCTACCATTACCCTGGCGTTCCAGGGCACCTCACTCCCAACACTGGCATCCAGTTTTCTGATGTCCCACTCTTGTGGTTTAATTCACCGCTCCCTCCTCACCTCCCCACAGATACTTTATATAATGAACATATAGCTGGATTGTCTGCATATGGCGCCAATACCATTCTACAATATGTGGTATTTAGTGAAGACAACTGATCTTTGTGCCTTCACGCCTTTGCAACTATATGCCAATCTCAACCAAAGTCGCAATTTTGATTCCACCTTGCACCATTATCCCTCTGCCCCTAACGACCTTTCTGGGACCAAGTGGATTGGGGGAGCGCCATCTTCCCCATCTAATTTGACCTAGACCATTAAAACAACACTGCCCCTCAATAGCCTGAGCTGAAGCCCGCACTCCTGAATCCTCCAATGATGCTCCCATTGCTGATCCCACAGCTTTTTTTTGAATGGGACATAATCAAACCTCCTCCTCCACCAAGGTGATAGCTGCAGCTGACACTGATTCAGCAAATAAGGTACCTACCTGTTAAACCTACTCTCCTCCTCCAACCAACTGGAAGCCCACATGACCCTAGTATATTCAAAAAAATCCACTCAGCCACCTAACCATGTCCACCTGTATGTGATCAATCAATCATCTTCAACCATGTAAAAACCGTGGGGTTTCTACTGGTGCACAAGTTTGCTTTAGTGGTAGTTATTTGATTAATATACATACTTGCTAAGTGTATGATGACAACTAGCCAGGTAAAGTTTTAAATCTTGAGTAACTTTAGCCCTATTCAGGCAAATACTGCCAATATAAGTTACTTTTGGCTTCACTCAGGAAATTGACACTTAAAAGATTAGTTTGATACTTGATAGCCTCAACTGGAAGCAGACAGCAAAACAAGTCATAGTTCTAAGGCCTTTGCAATTCTAAGGTGTAGTTCATTATTAAATTAGGGAATATACTTAGGCGAGAGTATTAAAATACCTGTGGTATAGTAATCATGTTGATCACGAATATTTTGCTATGCTTAGCTGACGAAATTAGATTTTGGTTCCCTTTTTTTAGGACTAAACCGAGCTAATTTTAATAAAGAATAGCGTTATATAACGCCATTTAATTCAGCTAAAAAATTGTCTACTATATTCAATCAATTACCCATGAATAAGAGCCCATTCTGAGCCAACTTACTCATCACCACTTTGTCAGAAACAATCCTCAACAAAATTCCAATTATATCATTAATTTTACATCCTGTTTAAATTATGATTAACCATTCAATTGGTTATCATCACTGATCAGAAGCCTATAATCAAACAATCATCTCTAAAATTAAATTATAACCTAAAGCTTTTCTTTTTCATGACAACCACTTTAGTTACATCGATTTAATTGGAATAGCAAATTTGGATAATCACACACAGAAAAGATGGGCGACTTTATCAATAAAAATAATACAACATGGGCGAGCGTCGCGGTGAGCGGTGCACTTAATGGTGCAACTAAGGGCAAGAAACGCCCTGGAGGGGGACCAGGAACCCAATCTGTAAAGAAATCACAAACTCAGACACCATCTGGGTCTATGGTATAAACTATAAAGCACGTGCAATATATGGACATTCAATTCAACCAACCCTTGTCAAAGGTGGAGCACAGGATAAGACTCTTCCTTGGGGATGAGTCACTGACCCTGTGGGAGAAAACATGTGAGGTACAGCCCTCACTTTTCCTCATGCGGTATACGTAGCCACCAACAACTTGGCCATGGATGGATTGATATTGGTTTCAAAATAGCCGATGAAGACAATGCCGCAGCAAAAATCTGCGTGGAAATTTCCCTCCCTGAGGGCAAAAAATTGTGCACACCGCGCGCACCAGATGGTACAAAGCAAAAACTTTGTAAATCTCCTTTGACTCGCTCCCCACCAACCTTCCTCGTAAGGTAATTGAGGAGGAGCTCTGCAAAGGTCTTGTGGCCTACAGAGAAAGTCAGCAACTTGAATTACAGCGATTTTGCCTGATGCCCAACCTGTGCATAATCAATGCTATCGCCGTAATCAATCCCTTACCAGGGTGTAAGAGGACTTATCCAGAGCCCCCCGCACAGCAGAATTTCACTTTGCAGATGGGGGCCAGTTGGCCATATTCTGAGTTACACCAGAATATGCACCGCCCATTTGCAACCACTGTGGCTCACTGGGCCACAAGGAACATGCATGCCCTGTGAAAGAGGGCTTAATGGAAAATGATTTTTGTGAGGAAGCAAGGGTGTAAAGATAATGTTTCTTTGCCAAAATGACTGATGGTCACCACCCATTCCGCTGGGGTGAAGATGGACTATATTCCATCGTGGACCCAGTTATATATAACAACGTAAAGTGGCACAAAAAGCCTGCAAGTGAGCAGCAGCTGATGTGGTGGCACATGCGGAGTCTGCCATTAACCCCAGACAAAATTGGGAGGATATTCCGGATAATCACTAAACCAACCAATCAGAACAATATGCCCAGGTCGAAAATTTTCACTGTTACTGGACTGAGTCACAAAGCGACATCAGTAATGCACATACTGAGGAACAATGCAACTGATATTTGGGCGAAAATGCGGTGCACAATGCACTAAAGTTGAACCTCAAAAATATAAAATTCAATCAACAATCCGCATCAAATCAACATGAGACCTGTGCGGGAAAAGTTGATGCAAATGCAAAAAACCACAATTCCCTTGAATCATTGGGTCAGATCAAGGGAACCAACAATGGCAGTGAAAGAGTTGGAGTACAGATGTGGAGCATGGCCAAAATGAGCCGCAGTGGGATAGGACCAGAGGGTCCTCCCAACCGCTCCTGAGGCGCTGTGGGCACCTCAGAATCAATAGGGATGTTAAACATCGCGGGAGCCAGGGCTCATACATCCTAAGCCAAAAAGCTGGCATTCCTGCGAAAACCTCTTGTAGACATCTTGGCCATCCAAGAAACCCACTGTCTACAAGGGGAAGAAGGATCCTGGTCAACCAGGGTTGCACCATCACAATCAGTATGGACGTCTCACTGTGGGGTGATCATCTGAAACAACAAAAAATTTAAAATTACAAATTTGTCATCACTCTTGCATGGTTGAGTCCTGGTATCAACAATCACATGCCAAGATGAAATAATTTTGATAGCATGTATCTATGCACTGTGAACTGCAACCAAGAGAAAACGATTTTTTGAAAATATTTCTACTCTCACCCTCCCACCAGATACAATTATGTTAGGCGATTTCAACTGCTGGGATAACCCCGATACAGATTGATGGACTAATCCCAGGGGATACCCACCTGGACACATTGAATATTGCACAATGAAGGCATCTCTTGGCTTAAAGGATGCTCTTCCCCCCAGTTCACCACTCCTTCCCCACATGACAAGACCCAACATATGTGAGGGAGCAATCATATTGATGAGTCGCATTAACCACATCCTCGTCCTGCAATCCCACCACTCAAGAATCTCCAAATTTATAACAAAAAAGATCAATTATAAGACCACCAATTAGTTACAGTGCAGTTAGCGCCAATCCAATCACACACACAGGTGTCGCCTTGGAGAAAGCTTCACCCAGAAAATATAAAATTGCCCAAGATATCTGAATGGGTCAAAAACAAGGCTACGAACCCAGAATTTACAGCCCCATTCACTTCAGATCCCATCAGAACATGGGAAAATTTCAAAAAGGATTTAATCAACAAAACCCGACATATTGCATCCCATAAGTACACCGCGGACATGGCCACAATCAAGCGTACCTTGGCGGAACTAGACCACCTGGAAATAAATACTCTGAGATCTGGCTATAGCCCCAACTGGGGATGCAAATGGGCAGAAATTTCTGCCTGACTTAACAATCTTATCTTCAAACACCAACACAGAATCAAAGTATCAAAAAAAGGTAAGTTCATGAAGAAAGGCGAAACCTGTTTGACTTAATTTTTCCATTAATTCCACTCCCGCAGAAACCAGCCTGCGTGCACACAGGTCCGCAAGACCAACAGCACCGTGGCAACTGAGCCTGAGGAGGTCAAGGCAGATGTACACCGATACTACACTGAATTATATCACGATATGCTAACAGATCCACAAAAAGTTAAAGAATTTATTCAAACTGCCAAGATACAAAGTACACCACCAAGTTACAATATACTATCTCTTATTACACGGGAGGAGCTTTGGGAGACAATTTGTGGTGCACCATGTAGGAAATGCCCAGGGCCTGATGGAATACCCTACTAATCTTCAAAAAATATTTTCACAAATTGCCCCCCTCCTATTGGCGTCTATGAACCAGAGCTTGTTGGAAACACGCCTATTACCAGAATTCCATGAATCCTACGTTATAACCTTGTATATAAAGGGTAACAAGTTGGAACTGGCCTTCTGGCGCCCAATTGCACTCTCCAACACTGACACAAAAATTCTAACAAAAATTCTAGCAGTTTGATTAGGCGCAATTGCATCTGACGTCCTATCACCCAACCAGTTTGGGTTTATACCAGGGCGTTCAATCTGGAACAACATACACCCTGTTGCAAACATTTTCCAATCCAAAGCAACTGGTGCCCTGGCCTTCTTGGATCAAGAAAAGGAATATGACCGTTTTAGCTGGCCATAACTAAAAGAATGTCTACATGCCTTCAAACTCCCACCAAGATTCATAAAATGGGCGATGCTCCTAACAGAATCTGCAACCATGGCGGTATGCGGCACTGGATTCTTAACAAACAAGATCACACCACACAGAGGGCTCAAACAAGGGGATCCCCTCAGCCCACTGCTATACAATTTCAGCTTTGACCCACTCCTATGAGTAACTGACTCACGTCTCATGGGGATAACTACACAAGGACACCATCAGTCAAAATACTGGCCTTTGCGGATGACTGCATAGCAGGTATAGCAAACAATGAAGATGCCCGACAGCTGGAACGCAGTCTAGAGGAATACTCCAAGGTGAGCAATGCATCGCTCAACAAAAGAAAGACAGAAATCATCCTCTTAGGCAAATACACAAACAGTTGGGCCACAACATCAGAACCTCATACCAACACACGAAGAAAAAACCCAATCATTTTACCCTTTGCAACACCTCCCACCATCACTCCTGTCCGACACCTTGGAATCTGGCTAAAATTAGGGGGATATGCTAATGATACAATGGAAAGTAACCTGTTACAACGGGTATCCAAACGCGTCGCCTCTCTCAAGGGAAGAACCCCAGGATTAACAGGACGAGTAACAGTTGCTAACTCGCTCATCCTCCCAATACTATGGTACCCTGCCCACGCGATCGCCTTCTCACCTACCTTTATAACCTCAATCCGCGCGCTTATCCAGGGCTGGGTGTGGCCTGGCTCTCACCCTCCTATACGGATGAAAACACTATTTGGCCCACGCTCAAGCGGAGGCATGGGACTAATAGATTTTGAGAGCCACGTTAATCACATCCCAGTTTCCTGGATAAAGGAAGTCCTTGCTCCAGACCTCCCACAACAACATTAGTCCAGAGCAGCAAGGACTAACTTTGCACAGGCGCTCAAATTAACCAACCCACATAGTCCACCAAGACTACTTTCATACTTTGCAAGCACCCTACTGCAACAGGTCCTCATGGAACCTCCCCTCATTTCAAACATATCCTCTGAACTATCTGACATTTGGGATGGACCATAAAGAACATGGGTACTATACAGGGAAGGGGACGACCCAGCCCCCAATTAAAATTAAGAAACCCAGAAAATCACCCCCAGAGAGATATGCTCGCAACAACCCCAAAAATAGCTAGGATAGAATACCTAGATATGTTGGACATTCCCTATGATTTAACCACACAGAAGGCAATGTGGAAAATGACTCACCACCCACTCCTACAGCTGAGGATAAGAGCAAATGCTTGGCGCTGTATGAGAAGGACCTATAGGATGGCAGACCGTTCCAACTCCCTCCACAAAGCATGTGCAGTATGTGGAGGGGAGGGATCCCTACATCACCGCCTAGAAACATGCCCCCCAACCAAAGCTATATGGCAGGAAGTCGCACGCCTGTTCAAGATTCAAAATGAACAGGAATTTTCGATATCAAAAAGTATCTTCGCGCTCCAGATTGAGTCACCAATCCCATCCACACTCCATTCCCTAATAATACCTTTGCAATGTGGACAATACACACAATTGCATTAGATGCGTTCAAGGGCACGGTCCCAACCATTCATGGGATTATTAACAGATTCCATGTCCACTTACTAGAGCACTTCCAAGCCTGGCTCTATGGATATATGAGACCAAGAAAAAAGCGCTCATAGAATCATGGTTCCCACTCTGGTTCCTCCACACAGACCCTTTCCTTCACACCTGCTCCATAGCAGGGGAAACCCCCTTGGAGTAGCGCACCAACCCTCTCCCATACCTGGCAGTCCCGCTGGCAACAGGGGTAACTTGAGTACCCTGGGGTGCCCAATTTTTTATTTGTCAGTTATTCCCTTAGTTTCATGTATATTTGGTAATGTCCGTCCTCTGGTTGGCTTACCTCGGTTAAATAAAAAAATTTATAACCTAAACTAGATGAACTACCTAAATAATATATTGGTGCTTAATAAATCTCAAACTGGATAATGTGGTCATATAAAATTTACACACATCCCGTTCTTGATCAGATCATACAGAAGATGTCCGCGTCTATTAACAACCTACACTATTAATGGTGCTTGCTGGTCTATCTGTCTGGACGCCAACCTTTTTGAACAATGTCACAAAATGCCAAAAAAGTATCATCTATGGTACTACAAGATTTAGCACTTCAAGTAAAATGGATTTGGCTAATCCTTCCTTGGTAATTCCAACAATGGTGCCCATCACTGAAGAGGAAACAGAGATGAAAATTACTTCAACTAAATTACAGTCATTTTTTCCTCTTTCCCAAATCTCCAAACTAGATTTCAAGTCCTTGCTAGATCCTGATCATCCCAATTTAAGTTTTCATCATCCTCAAGCCCAGAAACCTCTTCCTATTTTAGATCAATTGTTCCTTTCCAATTAAGATCTAATCTCAAAGTTCCTTTTCTGAAACGTTCAATACTATAAGCCAACTATCCTATCGTTGAAGCTGAATGCCTTAATCAGAACATTTTGAGCTCCCCTACAAAAATCTTTGGGGAAAATTGTATGGGGCCCTTAGTATCTCTTTCATCCCTAGAAGCCTTGATCATGTTTTTAATTTTTTACAGCAAATCTACTATGCACTTTGATAGAAGGTTTTTTTTTTGCTCAGTTCATTATACTCCATGCTTCACCCAACTTTCAATGCTCTTTCCCTTTTCTCTTTCTTGAAGAAAGTTGTTTTCACCTCCAAGATGCAGTTCATTGTTTACATGACTACTTCATGGCTGGAACTTATTCAAAAATACTTTTTTGATGGTTATAATTGGCGGTATGTTGTGTCACTATCCAGTGCATCTACCTTGTTTGCTGCTATATCATATGGCCATTGTACTCAAAAAAGCTCGTTGCTAAGCACTTATGACACAGCTTATAATTGGACCTATAGTGATTACATGGATCTATTTGCCAAATGTCTTTTCTCCTTTGTTCTATCCCCTTGATCGAGGGCTTTATGTTTAGCCAACCTGGATATTCCAATTTCACTTCCTAATGCCACTATTTCACAAAATTCTTCTCATGTACAAAGAACATGATTTCATCTGTCCCAAACTCTTAAAAAGCATTTGATCACAGAACGACTTTGGCGGCATCTTTTTAACAATTGTCATCTAACTTCCCTCCCCCAGAGGCGTTCAAGTGGGAACGTACCTTACAAATTGAGGCTCTTAAAGAATAAAAATTAAAAAATAACATAGAAATTTATATTTTCTTTACATTTTTTATTTTTTCTTTATTTCAATTTATTTTATATATATCACTTTTTTTACTTATAATTCCCACCTTTTTAGGAATTACTATTTTACTACTAATTATTAATTATTGATACAATTTTTGGTCATCAGGCATTGGTTGCCAAGTATATAACAATTTATAATGGTACTATTTATAATGTATCCAAATTATTTTGACAACTGAACCCATGGGTGTCACAATAAGCAACATGTTTTCCAACGAAAATTTCTTTCAGTCTAGGGTGAACTTATCATTGGTTTACTTAGCCTGAACTCTTTTTCATATTGTTGTATAATAAGCTTGATACTGAAGGTCAACTATAATGTCATAAGCTAATACAAGTCTTTCTCCACGCTCACCCTGTTGTTGGCCCCACCGCTGAATATAGGATCAGTGGTAATGCTGCTCGTTGACTATATAATAACTCAAATGGTGTTTTTTCTGTTACTGAGTGGAAGCTAATTTTGTACGTGAAAGTCACTGAACTCAGATTAGACGCCCTTGAAGACACTTTACCTGCGACCAATTTCCTCAGTATAGCATCCATGATGCTATTTAATCAATAACAACATTAATCAATTCAGGCATATAAGGCGCAGATACCATTTCTTTCAATCCCATCAGTTCATTGATTCAGGAAATCATTAAAGAGGTGAAATGCATCCCATTGTCACTCTACATCGCTTAGGGACAACCGTTTTATTAAATCACTTGCTCCAATATGAACTTCTCAGTACTGATAGAATCTGCTCATCTCAATACTAGTGTTTCTACCCAACTTTAAAGGTGATCTGTAGTGACAATGATGCATCAAACAATTCTCATACTCATGATCTGAGTTCCATTATGTCTATGGAGACTGTGTGGCATGTGAAGCCAGTTTACTAATCACTATCCTGTCACTTTCTTGTGCAGTTTATGGATTAGACACTCCATCTAAATGGCTATGAAATCAGTAACGTTGTAATTCTAAGATTTCCAATAATGGTACTAACAAATGTGCTCCAACACCTTCTTCAGACCAACATGGCTGACAACACTCATCGCAGCCTGAATTGTTTCTGTTAAATCAAAGGCTTTAAAAATAAGCCTTTTGTCATCTGCTAAATTTAAAAAGTTGGCCATTCACAAGTTCCATTTTCATCATAGCCTTTCACTATATATTCTTTAATTAGTATGGATTATCTTTTAATTCTATTCTGACCACATGGTCAAACAGGTCATCAGCTGGATCTTTCACAACAAAGAAATTCTGGTAACCTTAATAACTTGTTGGCAATCTGATTCTTATCTCCAACGCAATTTTTGATCTCAAAGTCATACACCTGCAACTTTAAGGCCCAATGAGCCAATCTCCCCTCAGGTTTCTATAAAAAGTGTAACCACCAGAAAGAGTGTGGTCATTAATGACCTTAAAATGCATCCAATATATATAAACGTGAAACTGCTTACAGGAATAAATGACTGCAAGTCACTTTCACTCAATGACCATATAATTACTCTCAGCCTTTGATAATGTATGTCTAACATAAGCCACGAGATACTATTCCCCATTCTCATAAACTTGACTGGGTATGGCCCCTATCACCATAAGCAACTCATAAGACTGTATTATGAATAGTCTCCTCAAACTTAGATAATTGAGAATAGGACTTGTTGTCAAATACTTCCTTAGTTCATTGAAGGCGGTCTGAGCCTCTTTGTTCCAAATGAAAAGTTTTTAGATCCTTCAGAGGGTGGAATAACAGATCAGCTTCTTTGCAAAATCCTTAATATATTGGCAATAATAGTTAATTATTCCCAAGAAAACCTGGACATTGCGAACACTCATAAGGATTGACATCCCTTTTATGTCCTCCAATTCTGTGTCTGTTGTTTTAATTCATCAGCGTTAATGACAAAAACTAGATACTCCATTCTTATTGGAAAAAAGACATTTTTTGCGCTTTATTTAAGAATTCTCCAATGCCACTTGCTTAAATACATCTTTTAGATGATGCAGATTTTCCATTAATGTCTGACTGAACATGTTGACATTACCTAAATAGATCAAGACGAAGGATAGTATTAAGGTTAATAAAATCATATCCATCGCTGATGGTAAGTTGCAGGTGCATTGCATAAGACTTAAGGCATCCTTGTAGGCTGATACAGACCTGTGCTTTATTATAAAACAAATTTCCTCATTTTCTGGAGGCATATAAATTTGCCACAAATGGAGATTAAGTCCATCGTTGAGGAGAAATTAAATCCTATTAGTTGATGCAATGTGTCATTAGTTATCAGTAAGGGATATGAATTCTTCTTTGTAATTTTGTTTAGTTGGCGGTAATCAATCATGACTCTATTTGATCCATCATTTTTTTACTGCTAGAATTAGACTTGCACACAGACGGGATGAAGGCATGAGCATTCCATGCTATAGTAATTTCTTAATTTCTTTAGAAACTACTGACTCAGTTGCTCGATACCTTCTAATGGGTATCATCCTGATCACTCCAGCTTCTTCAGTATCAGTTCAATGTAAAACGTTCTTCACACATCTTGTATTATGGTCATATTGTACAAAGAAATTAAGATTTTTCAGTAAAGGCCAAAACTTATCCTTTTGGTCTTCTGTCAAAGCAGGTAATTAGTCTTTCTAATCAAAGCATGATTACTACTGGCAGATTCCCTATTTAATCCTAATTCATTCATTTCTCCAGTTTTGTGGAAAGAACAGATCTCCAATACAGGATTTATTTGAGAAAATGAAACTACTTGATGTCATTTGACTTCCATCAGAGTATTTTCCATCTATCTAAAAAAACAAATCTCTCATTATTTAGGATGAAAAATCCCTGGAGCTACTCAAGAAACAATCCTTGATTTTTGCCAAGGAGTCTTGATCTCCACATATAGCTGCTCAGGAGATCCACTGCTAGCCCTTTTTCCATGACTTTCTGCATTCCTGGAAGTTTGCATTATTCTCTTTTGCTTGGCTCAGGATTGAAACAGTTTTTTATGTACTTTGGAAATTTTTGAACTTTCTTGCCGAAATATATGTATCCAACTGGTAGGATTTCATCTTTGTATACCAAGTTCATAAAGTTGTTACTTTTACTGATGGGTGCTTTTTCTTCTATTGGTATATTAATGGCAAATTCTGACCAAGAATCAACAGAGTATCTTCTTCAAAGTCACACTTGCTTTATACTTATGCATGAAGTCAGTATCATTAAGAATGTCTTAAATCTGGTTATCTAGAAGTATTGCCAGCGCCAACATGTCTAAGGACTCAAACTTTAAGAGAGAAGTACTATATGTCCCAAAAGAAGTAGTTGAGTCAGGACTGTTGTCCTGTACTGCTTCTGATTTACATATCTTGCTTGGCCTTTAAAATGTTTGACAATTTTTTAGAAAATATATTGATTGGAGTTCAACTGTTGCTTTTTGCAGTGATGGGAACTTGGTTTATTAAAATATCCATATTGTACACTTGTAAAAGTAAGAAAGACTAAGAATTACTGAATGTAAGACTGATTTGTTAGCTGAATATAGATTTTAGGTCAATTGGGCGGATAATTGGGGAACAATTCTCTAATAGTACAAAACTGGAATCAATAAATTAACAACTTCTAACTTACTATTTTTATAATTAGGTTTGTCATCAGCTGTTAGGATCTTATCTAGGATTTGTTGGGCATACAGGCGAACTACTTCATTTACAATTTTGGGAGTAATCCCCTTAAATTTTGATCTGGTTACCGCGTTAAATTCTTGGTGACCACTTATGGCAAAGGATCTAAAATCAGCTCATCCCTGAATACTCTGAAATGTACAAATCAAAAACTTTGTCATGGGGAACTTGACTGCATGATGTTCTAGACTGTTTCGCGTCTTAGCTACCTGATCTTTTCCCTGCACCTCAGTAGTATAACTCTTCTTCTTTGGTTGCACTAAGTAACCTTATCTTTAGGATTTCTTTATCCACAATTATACAAAACGTGACCAGATTATCCATTTTTTCAATTCTATTGTGACTTATTGGCTTGTCTGGATCCATCAAATGACTAATCCTGAGTTCTTAAAATACTATAATCTCTAAGTTTATTGGGAGTTAGCCTGATCTCTTGTTGTTATACTCTTAGAATCAGTTTATAGGTCTAATATGGTACATTGATGTTTCTGATAACACCTTCAGATAATCAACCATTTGAGAAAGGGTATATTTGTTGGTAAAATCTGAAGCCATCGCATGAATGATCCTTATAAGGGTGTAATGCGTCCTGCTCAGCTATTCTCCCATTGAAGTTGCTAATTGCATCGTCCCCAGTAAGAATCTAAGCTTCTTGTTAGTAACAATCAAGAAATGCACTCCCGTTTCATCCTTTTTATATTGGATACACATAGGTTCTAGTTATTGAGCAGCCATGCATTCTAGGTTTCCAACTTCCTCCATGATAGCCTCTTTCGCCTCCTTGAAAATCCAAATTTCCCCAAAGATAGGACAAACCCAGATTACAGCTTTTGGTATTGAGACAATTCACACAAGTAACAACTTTCTGATGGTTTAATCATAAAAGTCATTTCAAAATAACCTTAATAAGGCAGGTGGGTTATTTCAATGGAAAATGGTTAGTTGGGTGTTAAATTAAAGTCTTAACAATAATCAGGGCGATCCCAAATTGGTATGCGCACTGATGATGGTGTAGCTTTAGGATTGATTCAAGGAGGTCCACAATAGTTGGTAGCATCTACCTAGTAGATTGAATTGTAATTACAGTGTAAAATTTAACTTCAATTAATGCTAATCCATCTTTAAAAAATTCTGCCTCATGTATTTCTCGTAAGTGCAGTTACACTTCTAAGCTTCAAGATTATCCAACTGTTTAAGGATTTTTTCCTCCCAGCCCTTGTGTTTTTAGCTCGTTTTCCTAAAGCTTGCCATTTTCTCCATCTCAACTTCTAGAGTTGTTCTCATGGTTTCAACTTCCTTTTTGCTGAGGCTTCTCTCTTCTGTGCATCAAATAAAAGGTCATATTATTCTCAATTTTCCTTGTTATACTTGAAGATTTTAGTGTCCAACTTGAACACTCTGAGTATTAGTGATTCCAACTCAGATTGGGTCATTATTTCTAAAGTATATTTTTTGAAAATTTCTACTGCAGTGGAAATTTTGTCAATTTGACCTTTTATTTCCTACTTAAGTTTTTCAAATTGTTTTTTGATATCATTGATGGTACTCTTGATTTCCCATCACCCTTAAACCAAATATAGAATAAAAGTGTGAGTCTCAGTATTGGAAGCTACCATTGGTTTAGTATTAGCTCAAGCTCTGATTAATTTGACGATAATAGCCTTTTCCACTTTACATTTTCTGTCCAAATCATGCCTCTATTAATAATTAAATACATGCAGGTTGATGGTTACTTCAACAATACCTTTAAGTTCATATTTAATTTGGCCACTATTTTCTTAATTTGTGTGTTAAAGTTGAATACATAGGGCTATAAAGTCCAACCTTATGCAAATCTGTTACAAAGCTAGCATCCAATTGCTAAAAAATGTTTGCTGCTGGGCACAACTTTTCTGCATGTACACAACCAGATCAGCAATCACTGCCTGCTGTCTAACTTAAAATTTTCTCATACTTCTAGTCGCAGGTTGTACATACTTGATAACATAGTATCCAATACTACTAATAGTTTTTAAATATCCTGAGAGAATCAATGCATTTATATGTAAATAATGTTGTAGTGTTGTCTTCACTCCTGAAGATTGGTTGTGTGGTGGAATAGACCACACCTCTGATCCAAATTATTGGTAGGCAAAATTTGTAAACCTCTCATCAGGATTTTGCCTATTTAAGTCAACTGTCTCAAATTCGCTTAAGGGTGGCTCATAAAGGAAGCTGCCATCTTGTTGACTCCAAAATTTGATATATTAACATATATAGGATCTACCAGCATACTCGCCTTTAAGTGTGTATTATTACACTGGCTTGCTGTCAATGATCCCCCTCTTGGTTGCTCACATGCTCAATATTAAGCAGAAATTTTAGTGTTCTTAATTTTTGCGAAACTAAACTAAATTTTTCCTGTATTGAGCATCAAATGTAATAACCGTGGGTATTATAATAGTGCACAAGTTTGCTTAACTGATATTTTTTAAATTATATATGGACTTGCTATGTGTATAATTACAACTAGCCTAGTCTAGTCTGAATCTTGAGTAACTTCAACCCTACTCAGGCAAATATTAACAATATGTTACTTTGGCCTCACTCAGGCAGTTGGCACTTAGGATAATTGGATAATAGATATCCTCAACTAGAAGCAGACAACAAAAAAATAGAGCCCTAAGTTCTTTGCAATTCTAATGTGTAGTTCATTATGAAAATTATGGAATTATAAGTGAGAGTATTAGAAGACATGTGGTATAGTAATCATGTTGATCACGAATGTTTTGCTATGCCTGGCTGACGAAATTAGATTTTGGTTCAATTTTAGGACTAAACCAAGCTGCTTTTCATAAAAAATATCGTTATAAAACGCCATAAAATTCAGCTGTAATATGACTACTATAATCAATAAATTTCCCATGAGTAAGAGCCCATTTTTAACCAACTTATTCATCGCCACTTTGTCAGCAACAATCCTCAACAAAATTTCAATCATAATACCATTGGATTAGCATGCTTTTTTAAATTATGATTTATCTTTAAGTTGGTTAATATCACTTAACAGAAGTCTGTAATTAAACAATTATCTCAAAAATTACATTTTAAGCTAAACTAGATGAACTACTTATTGAATATATTGAAGCTTAATCAATCCCAAGCTAGATAATGTGGTCATATCTTTCCCACAACCCAGAATTTATAAGATTAATTGAAGTACGTAGATGAGTCATGTAATCCTGTCCTCAACTAATCAAGGCCTTAGTCCTCAAAATGTACCTGAACACAGAATATGAAATTATATACCACCTCAGCATTGTGCTTCACTCAAATACGCTGATAAATTATGGAGTGACCATTAACTCACTAAAAAGGCTGTTGCCTCCCCTGATAGTCACCCCTACTGAAAGGCCGTAACAAAATCAGTTGCAGTAGCCAAGGGTCTACCCATCCCTGACCTTCTCAAAATACATCAACCACATAAAATAGAACAACTTCAATTCTACTAAGTTGCCAATAAAGCAATACAAAAAGTTGCTAAAGTTGCAAAATCTGGCACCAAAACCCGCATCACCAGCAGCAACTTTGCATCTTAAACGCCCTACTCAGAGTTCAGCTTGAGTTTTTAAAAGCCCTCTCCAAATAGATCACCCTCCTAGTAAACCTTGAACTACAAGCCCCACTTTGATACATTACCCCAATTTTGAGGATGCTCTCACGCCCATGCTTTTCTCTATGACAAGCTATATCCACCCCAGATGAGAATGATGAGCTTCATGATCCCCCATCACACTCCACCATGGACGGATAGCAGTTTAATCTTCTGACAGTTTAAATGATTCTAGTTTTTCAAGTTGGCAAAAGCGTTAAGTTCATTTTCTCTGTTCACTTCAATTTATTTATTTTTAGTTTATTTTAACTTTACTTGATCCTCTGAGATCAGTTATGTCAGGCACCTAGTTGACTTGCCTTGATCAGATAAAACCATAGCTACCATATGTAGCATACTTTTACAATAAAGACTTATAAATTTTTTAACTACATTTGGCATAGTATTTTAGATTTCAGTTTTGATTATAATATGTAAGGTACCCACTGCTTCCTAATATTAAAACAATTTTTGAGGTAAATAAGTATTAAGAAAGCTAATGACGTTGCCAGATGGGAAAGTAGTTAAAGGGGTAAAGTTGACTTTATCTTCGTATGAAAGGTACTAGAGGGTAAAGATATAAGCCTCACATTTGTATAAAATCATGATAGTATATATGGGGCATAAAGGAAGCCTAATAGAAATCCTACTAATCAATTCTTATTACTTTTTTCACAAAAAGATAACTCCTATGACAAAAAGACAAAAGGACTATTATATGAATTTATTATAAAAGACAAATTACTTTAAAAGTTCTACTCAAAATGTGTTTAAAAAAGAGAATAAAGATTAAATAATACACTTATTAGTTCAATGTAAATAATATGGCAGAACAATATTCAAGTAAATCCTTTGTTTAGTTAGCTGATAAAGCATGGCTTTTAAACAAAGATATACACATAACAATTTTAGATCACAAGTTATAAATTGCAAGCTGTTGGATTATAATTGTTAGGACTCTTTATTATACAAAGTCAGAGCATAAATTTAATAAGTCAGACTACTGATAATTAAATGATACATGGTGAAAAGATCTGTGCAACATTTTATGACAGTTAACTAACTGATGTAAGAATTTTTTTGAATTTAACTTTTCTCTCTCGTTGCAAGCACTTTTGCAACATATTTAATTCAAGTCTAGGTAAGATTGATAATCATTGAGGAGTTTACTGTGCAACCAATGTTGGGTAGCAGTTGGGCAAGCAAAGTTAAGGGCACAGGTGCAGGCCCCACATCTACTAAGTTTCGTAAATGCCCCAGCAAAACTGGCGGCATAGATAAAATTAGTAATAGAAAACAGCGGTTAGCATTTCCCCAGAAATTCTGTCCTGGCAAGCATGCTACAACCAGTTTAGCAATATGCTGCACTCCAACCACTGTTGTTAGTGGAACACAGGGTGTGAGTCTTCCTGGATTTACAACAAATGTCACTTTGGGAGAAGATTTTGGAGATGTACACACACATTTCCAAATGCAGTATATGTCGCACTGCACTCCATGCCTCGTGGTTGGCTGGATCTTGGGTTTGAAAACAAAAGCATGGCGGATGAAGCCACAAAAGTGCAGGTGGTGGTGGACCTCACAGACAGTCAATGGGTAGTCACCATGAAGCGCACTTGCTGGACTAGATCCAACCAGATTTTCGTTACTTTTGACTTCCTACCAACAACAATCTGGCGCACTGTGCTGAAGCACCACCTAAAGGCTGGGCTTGCCAAATACAGGGAGATCCAATCCTTTGAGATGCAGTGATTTACGCTCATCCTAGACATGTGCATAGGTAAAGCAATTGCTGTTCTCACCCCATCCGTGGGGGTAGTAGAAGATTGGACCAAATTCCCCACACGGCTTTTGTGGAAATTGATGGGCAAGAATCCTGCCCATTCAGGGTCACTGAGGATAGTGCGCCTTCTATCTGCACTTTCTGTCACGCTTTTGGCCACAAGGCCCATACCTGCCCCGCCAAGGAGGGCTTTACTCAAACTGAAATAATCTTGGAAGCAATATGTGGTGCAGACGCCCACTATGAACTGGCAATAGAACCAATGCATCCTTCCCATGGGGTGCGCCTGGGTACTACATTCAAGTGAAATCTGTGTCCCCGCAGGAGTGCAAGAAGGCCAATCAGGCCTGCAGAGTGGCTGCCAAGGTGGCGGCCACAACTGAATCCGTGATCCTGCCTGCCCAGCTCCAGGAGGACATCAAGTCACTTGCTGCGGAAGCGTCTTGTGAATCTTCCACCAATCAGATTGGGCTACCCAAACTGAAGACCCAATGTGTGAGTTGGTTTCACCTGACCAATGCTACCAAGCATTGATTGATCCAAGTCGCTCACCAATATTCCTGCTGAAATTCAACTATCATGCATTGTGCGCTGAAGGTGCACACAACGCCAAATTTTTTGTCCTACAGTGGGTAAAAAACAGAAGGCAAAAGCCATTGAAAACCCCACTGCAAAAGCTTCACATACTGAACCATACTCCATAGCACATAATACTTACACTGCCATATAGAGATTTGCTGAAAAAAGAAGGCTGAAGGGCACAGGTGCCCTTCCCCTCTCACCTAAGGTGAGATAGGGAGAGCCTTTACTATAGGACATTGAACATCGCTGAACTCAAGGCCTCGCTGTCCTGGGCTAGGAAACTGAGTTTTTTAGAATAAATTACCTGCGTACATCCTGGTTATTAATGAAACACACTGTCCGCGCAGTGCAGAGAACACATGGGCAACCATGCTCCTTAATTCCCTTTCCTTTTAGTCACTGCACTGTGGGGTGCTTGTTTGAGTGATCCATAATTTTAAATTTATTTCATCAACATTGTACTGCACGGCTGTGTCCTTGTAGTCAACTTTTTGTGGGACAACAAAGTGCATGCTGTCATTAACATTTATACCCCAACCTGTGCACGAGCTTGTTGGGATTTCTTCTCAGTCATTAATTCCCTCCCACTACCCCCTGATCATTTGTTGTTGGTTACATGAACTGCTGGACCAACCCAGCCACTAACCACTGGCCCTCGCCGTCTAAACCCCCTCAGGGGCACATAGAACTTTGCATTCTAAAAGACACCTTGGGGTTGTTTGATACCCTTCCACATCATGCACACTACTCCCAAACATGTCTCGCCCCCATGTGCACAACAACCAGCTGAGGTCTATGTCCCACATTGACCTTATTCTCGCACCATTGAAATTTCAATCCCAAATTTCCCACTTTATAATGACAAAAATCGATTTATCCATCCATAGGATAGTATCAGTTTCCTTCTCATTGTCCAGTCCAGTTGTCAGGTGCCAAAGTGGTGCAAACTATGTCCAGCTGAGATCACATTGCCCAGGTTTTCCTCATGGGTGGAACCAAGAACTCGGCTCTGGAGGTTACCAGACCATTATGTGCAGACCGACTTTCCACCTGGTCAACCTTCAAAGTGAACATCATCCACCAGACTTGCCACATCTCATCATGTCACTTGCGGGCCGCCTTAGCAGTCATTTTGTGCACACTGGCAGAAGTGGGCCATCTGGAGTCCAATGTCCCAGCGGCAAGCTACAGCCCAGCTTGGGGTCAGAAGTGGGCAGAAGTGTCTGCTCACCTCAACACATTGGTAAGACAACACATGGATTGTGTTTGTGTTCAGTATAAAGCAAAGCATATAACAGCAGGTGACATATTCTCCTCTTACTTTTTTTGAAAATTATTTGCACCACGCCAGAGCTAGGCCTGCACATAGGTGCAGAGGGCAGACCACTCCGTCGCAGATACTCTGGCTGAAGTGGCAATCAAAATTACAAAAGTTAATACTCCAAATTATATTGCTTCAATCCAGTTCATCTGGCCAAAGTGGACAATTTTCTCAAAAGTGCACATATCCACACCATTTTCCAATATCCGGAGTTGATGAATTTGATTTCTCAGGGTGAACTCTGGTCTGCCATTTGTGGTGCATCATACAGGACTTGCCCAGTTTAGATGACATTACTTATGAGTTCTATAAGATATATCAATTTTTATCATTCTTTCTGCTTGCCTCTATGAACCAATGCAATATGGAAATGCGCCTCCTTCCTGGAGGACAAGAGGCCTTCACAATAGCGTTGTAAAAGAAAGTTGATAATCTGGACTTGGCCAACTGGCGCCCATTTCTCTTACTAACACTGCCACTAAACCTTTTAATATAATCACGGAAAACCGTATAGGGGTAGTTGCCTATGCTCTCATTTCCCCTTGAACAAAATGGTTTCATTCCCAAACGGTCTCTTTAGGACAACATACACAACTTAGCCAATTTCTGCCAATCCACGGCTTCAGGAGCAGTTGTTTTTTTAGACCAGAAAAAGGCCAATGATAGAGTCAACTGGGATTACCTCAGAGCCTGCCTCCTCAAATTCCACCTCCCCTTTCGTTTCATTAATTGGGTGATGTTTCTCACGGAACCTACACAATGGCGGTGCGTGGCCCTGGCTTCCTAACTTATGTAGTTTACCCTCAAAGGGGCCTACGCCAAGGGGACCCTCTAAGCCCACTCTTGTATAACTGTCAGCCTTGACCAAATTTTTGAAACATAAATGCCAGCCTTACTGGTGTCCATGTGCAAGGCCAAGCATCAGTTAAGATGTTGGCATTTGTTGATGATTGTGTGGTTGGGGTGTATAACGATCATGATGCAGACTCGCTTAAAGATACTATTCATGTTTAATACAGGGTAAGTAATGCTGCACTTAACGCTTCCAAAACAATAATTGCTCTCCTTGGTCGGTATCAAGCCCACTGGGCCCCAGCGCTCCGTTTTCTACCTGCTTCAACAACTTGATCATAGGGTCGTTTGGCATGCCCACCCCACATCGCCCAACTTGTGCTCCCCTTTGTGCCAAGCCCCACCGCTGGCCCAGTCCGCCATTTGGTAGTGTGGATGTAGCCGGGAAAAACACCTCAATGGTGATGAAGCATCATATCTTAGACAACGTTTTAAAATGCATAGCTTCCTTCAAAGCCAATCAGACCTTCTTACAGGAAGGGTGGTGCTAGCCAGCTCTATAGTCCTTTCTAAAAATTGGTTTGGGGCCCACGTCATCGCTTTTTCCCCTGGTTTCTTCAAGTCATTATACGCCCTTCTGCAAGGGTGGCTTTGTTTAGGCCGCCCTCCGCTGGTGCGCCTGGATGTCATGTTTGTCCCTCGCCATAGTGATGGTAAGGGCCTTCTCAACTTTGATATCCATGCCGCCAAAATCCTTGGCACCTAGTTTGCAGCAGTCACCAACCCAAAAGTCTCAGCCCAGCACTGGTTCCACGTGGCCCGCTACAACTTCTCCTGGGCCTTGGGCCTTGGCAATTCTATCCACCCGCACCTATTCTATGTTAAAATATTTTGCCTCACACCCTTCTACTGCAGGCCCGCATGGGACGTCACCCCACTTCAAAAGCATTTCCCTCTCCATGCGGAGTGCTGAGTGGAGGACTTGCATCAGTGGGCACACTGCCCAGAGGGGTAACCCTACTCCTGCTTCACACAGGAAGTACAAGGCCAAACCATTCTGGTCAATGTGATCCCAATGAGGTTCCCTATCATGGGCGGGTGGATTATCTGGAAATGTTGGACATTACCTACTCCCTCGATACCCAGAAGGCCATTTGGAAGTACTCCATTACCCTCTTCTGCAGCTGCATATTCACTTCCATGTGTGGCGCTGCTTTAAACGGGTATACGATACTGCTGAGCGCTCTGACGCTTTGCACTCATTTTGTGTCATGTGTGGCCAGTATAGAACTTTGGTTCACCGCCTAGAAAATTGCCCTCCCTCAAAAGCGATCTGGCGTGAGGTTCAGCATATCTTTCACCAGGATCAGATACAGCCCATCAGCATGTTTAAGGACATCTTCGCCTTTTCCTTTGTTTCTCCTATTCTACCTTCCCTCCATGCCTTTGTGGTTGCAATTGCTATCTGGACTATCCACACGAAGTCTTGGATAATATCTTGTACTCTTCTCCCACCCTCCAGGAAGCTGTACGCCGGTTCCAGTCGCACCTTGTGGACCACTTTCAAGCTTGGATGTTTGGGTACCTACCACTCCATCACCACCAGTTGGTCTCATCCTGGTTCCCAGTTTGGTTCATTGCTTCAGACCCCTTCCTACATACGTGCTCAATAGTGGCACAAGCCCCTACTCATGTATCCCCCTTCCTTTTCTTGGCGTTCCCACTGGGAACAGGAGATAGAGTTTGCTTCTCTGGGTTGCCCTCCTCTTTCTGATGTTCATTTTGTTAGTTTTCTTATCTAAAGTGTCCATCCCTTGGTTGGCCTTCCCTGAATGAAAATTAAAATTAAATTAAAGAGTTTTTAGAATTTCTGATGACAATAACTAGGTGGTACAAAAGTAATCTAACTAAAGTCATTTATAATAAAATTAATTATTTTCTCTCTAAAAAGTATGCAAACAAGGAAAGTCTTGTTTAGTCTCAGGTTGGGATTATCTGGTACTAAAAAAAGAAAGTCTTGTTTAGTAAGAGATAAAGTCTATGGTGCTTAAGCTATACCCTAGTTGACACCTTGTTCCTTTTGACCTTTTAAATATATTGACCCATATAAATAGATGTTTACCATCATTATTACAACTATTAAACTTTGTTGGCTTAAACATATATGCTACAATCATTAATAGTTATATCTTTTGACATTGAGAATGGGGTTTCCCTTAGTATAAACATTCTAGTGTATTTCCACCAAGTACTTCAATGAACTAAAATTATCCCAAAAAAGTTTGGACTATTATACATTTATACTGAAAATTATCTAATTATTACTGCTAAGTTCATCCAATTTACGCGTGCTATTTGACCAAAGTAGTAATTATGACCAGTCTCATAATTGTGCCCCTAAGGTGAGCCTACTAGACTTAGTAAACTGTTGGTATCTACTAATTTAGGTAAATCATCTGATGCATCAAGCAATATTGATCTGCCAGCTTCCATAGATGTGCTTCACTTCTATTCGCTTATCTTTAACTGATAATTTTTTATAAATCTCATATTTTGTTCAAATATCCTAGCTATTACCTTTATAATAGGAGGAAGATCAAACTGAAGATGAGCTCTAGCAGCTTTAACGTAGATTAAGAGTTTATATTTTCTTGACTACCCTTGACTATGATTAAATAGATAGAGCACTATGACCAATATTATATCATTTTGTCCATTTCATTATAAACCCTGTTACAGATAGCTTATTTTCATAATTTTTTTGTACTTTTAGATATTGGAATTCTATAAAGTTGACTAGTAAAGTTATATAATTCTGCCTCTACTATCTGAGAAGAAAATGAAAAGATATTACTAAAAACTGTCAGAATATAATTTTTATGCAACAAAAATGTCTTGTTTTGATGTGGTGATTAGTTTTGTTCAATATGAATAACTTAGCTTCTAACTCAGCGGGAGAATTGACTTAAAAGATTAGCCCCAGTGCTGCCAACTTATCTCTTTAGAAAATTCTCAAAGAGACCTTTGTTTGACACAAATTTGCTTTGAGGAATTACTTTAACAAATCTGATCTTCTTTTACTGCTTCTTAAATACCAGGCGCGCCTTTAAGCTCTGGCCAAATATGTCCCTAAAGGTATTAGAAAACTAGAAGGATCCCCAGAACATACTGACTCACTTATATGCCCGGACAAAAGGGTTAAAAAGTCTATTGTATCTCATACTTCCAGGGCATCCTGGTCAATAAGGTTCTAGTGCTAGTTTTAGGAATGTTAAGTAACAGATATAACACTATTATATTGGATTTACCAAATTTATATCCAAGTAACTGTATATCTAGAGTGAGTGTTCTAAGCTTAAAATTATTACCTTGGACACAATATTATCTTTATGGGTCCTTCATGAGATATTTGAAACACTTTCTACATTCGTGAATTAAACTTGAGGGTTTGTACAGAAAAAGTTTTTGTAAGTAGACAAAATTAAACAGAACTTAAAAGAAAAACTCACAGTATAAAAACTTTATAATCATCATCATATAAACTTGACATCTAAGACTACAAATAACGCTGTGACTCTAAAATAGTTCTTATACCTGTTGATTTAAATGCTTTATAACATCAGGTTGATTTAAATGCTTTATAACATCATGGTGATGTTATACAGCTTCAACGCTACCCATGCAAAACTACTTCTACTAAATTAAATACTTGCAACCATCCTCAACCCTTGTGATTACCCAGCCAAATCCCTCTGAAATTTCTTATATGAAATCATTTTAGAAAATCTTCTTGCGTAAGATTTCATTTTTACATCTATTTTTATAAGAGTTCTTTGAAGACATAGAGTAAAAAACTCAATTACCTTCCTTTATTGCCTCAGTCGCACAGTGAAAGATATAATGGCGCCTTAATTTAATGATGTGTTAGTCAGAGTTGATGCTAAGGCTGAGCTGTTCATAGCTATTTTCAGGGACCTTCATTTTTATAACTAAAATTAAGCTTTTATGGAAAAAATCCTCATTAAGGTAGAAACCATCCATGAGTTTACTTAAATCTTCTAAATTACCGCCCAAACTTCTTGTTGATGGAATTTGACTTCTAGTAAAGGGTGCTATTACTACTTATTAATATGTATTTATTACTATGCCTAATACCTAGCTCTATATTAGGGCAGTCAAGAATAGCTGATTTTACTTGTTGCACAAATATAATAATATTTGTCACATAAGAGTTTTTTATGTTATACCTAATTAATATTCAATAGCAACGCGTCCTCATTTCTTTGCAGTAGTACTTTTAAGGACATCCATAGAAATTATAAATTCTTTGATAACTGTAATTGTATGAGCCAGATTGCAGTAATCTGTAAAAGACAACTCGGAAGTTAGTCAAAAAAGACTGGACAGGTTAGATCAAGAGGCTAGTGCTGTAGAATAATTTTTGCACCTTAGAAATTTAGGCTAGTTTTATACTTCTTGCTGTTAAAGGCTTGTCATTTATTATGTTTATAAAGTGTCTACTTATATTTAAGTAATGAAGACATAAAATTATCTTTTATATATTGTTATTTTGCCTAACAAAACTATCTTTCGCTTAGTGCAACTTTCTGAGCAAAATTACATGTATTAATAAAACAAATCCATATCGCCCATTGTAGTTTTACTCTGATGTCCTTGGATTCTCCGCTTGCTGCTCAAGTGTGGGGCAGCGGCGAAATCCTCCTGCCATTTTCCGTCCAGCCAGAAAACGCGTGGACTGGTTCACCCAGTCATTTCAAACCCATGGTATGATTTTTTTCCTCCCAAGGACCTCATCGCCCACCTTAATCATACCCAAGTGGTACCTCACTGCCCCCTGGTGCTCCCCCAGAGCAACATGTGCTTCAGCCTAATAGTCAAATAATGGAAAATATACCATTACACACCATTAAGCCATTACTAAAATGGCATAGGTGGAGATGACACCCGCCAAATTTATAGATTTCCGCCCCTACAAGGGGTATTTTGACCTCAGCTTTACCTGTGAAGCCAATGCTGCCACTGCAGCAACTGTGTCTTGGTATTCCAGGGCACCCCTCTCCCCACAACTTGTACCTGGCTCCCAGTGGACACCACTTTGGTTGTCCAGTTTGCTGGTTTGCCACCCACCTTCCCCTGAAGTGCTCCACCAGGAGCTGATGGATGGTTTGGCAGCCTATGGTTCCAACCCCACTAACAATTTGTGGTCCCAAATGGGGCCAAACTACTTGCTAGCCTTGGGCATATGCTATGATCAGCCCTGAATTTGATAAAATTGCCAAGTCAATTCCCCCTCACACTGTTATTCACTCTGCACCTGACCATCTGTTTTGGGCCCGCGTCAAGGGAGGGTGGACGATCTATCCATCATGTTTCAAGTTGGACCACTCGAAATGTAAAAGCCCCTCCTTAGCCACTTCTAACAGATTGGACAACTCGTCCGCTGACCTCCAATCCACTGCTCACCCTGTACAAGTTCCAGTATGGAACATAATCCTACTTCCCCAACCCCCAAAACTGGAAGCTGCAGCTGCACCTGTAACCACAATCAGCCTCCTCCTCATCCAATGCCACAATTGATTCCTTTAATCTAGCATCAGATTAGATCCCAGTTTGATCCCATGCTTCCTCAAATGAATCAATCAAACCTCAACTGTACGCTGATTCCCCAATCCAGTTAAATCAAAACCCATGGGAGTTATTGGCTATATTGACAAATCAGGTAAGCTGATTGAAAAACTATTTCAACAAATCGAGCAGTTTTTTAATTCATAATGGGATACCAAATACCCTCTCAACTATATACCCCACAGTCAAACGCCAAATCGTTTTGCAGTGATCACCAGCTTTCAGTCAAAGCAGATGCAATACCAGATTGTTGTCCCCTTCGTAAAGCTGTCACCAAATCAGTGGCAATGCTCACAGGAGGAATTTAACCTCCTGTTATCCCCTCGACCCTCACCCCATAAAAGTAAAATCATAGTGAAACAGTTACACAAAAATGTTAGCGATGCTATCCAGAATGTGACAACTATAGCATGGAACCCAAAGGCTAAAATTACCCAAACCAACATCGCCACGTTTGTTAAACTCCCAGACACCCACATTAAAGCTAGAAAGCTTTAAACAAATATATCATTGACATTTACCTAGCTGGCAATTTCCATGAAATACCAATAATTAGCAATATTAAACCACATGCTGCAGATGCCCCAACGCCCTTACTGTCTGCCGTGACATGCACTCTACTATGGGAGGAAGAAGATGTTGTTAAAGATGAGCCCCCCAAGCCCCCTTCCCCTTCTGCTATGGAGGGATAAGCAGTATCCGCTGCCCAACTGGTTGGTTGTTTTGCTTGAAATGTTCACTCAATCCGCTCATTTTGGCGTTTTGTTTGAACCAATTAGTTACGTTTTAGTTTAGTTTCACTTTTAGTAATGTCCGACCCCTGGTCAGCATACCTCAAATAAATATTTTGCCTAACAAATTTTTTGTCAATTTAGCATATAAGAGTCAAACTTATACTGGCAACACAGAAAAGTAAATAAATCTGCTCAAGGTGGACAACGCAAGATCCTCAACTCTCCTCTCTACAGTTTTAATTGATTTTCTATAAACTTAAACCTACATTTTCAATCCTTAGTCCACAAATTTTTGCATATCACTACATCAGGGCTCATCTAGTGTACCCAGCCACACATTATGAGGACTGCTGGCTCTTGATTTTTCGCCTTCCTTGGCAAACTTTTCACATTGAGTCCGCTGAGGAAATCGCACAACCAAGCAGACTAACAACTTACCATGGATAAATTAATCCCTCTTGGGTGTGCACCAGTGAGTCCGTCCCCCATTTTGGGTGCCCTGACCCCTTTCTAATTCACCCTCATGAAAAACGTCTGTCAGTCCATCATTGTTAGCGTCCAGTTTGTCAAGTACCCTCAGGGCTTCCTTGTAGTTTCATTGTATGTGAGCTGGTAGTGCTGACCACTCCAAGTGCATCACCCATCACCTACCTTGAAGGATCTCCTGTTACACTTTACTAATCTTGCAGCCTTAATACTAACTACTAATAAAAGTTGGGCACAAGAGAGCTTTTATTAAGAGGAAAATCCAACTATTTATAATATAGCGTTTTTCTGGCAATCCTTTTTGCATATCAACAACCATCAGCATTTTCTATGGTACCCCTTTTTAGCATAAGCCTTCCTCTGGCAATAAAACCTAATAATTCGTCAATATTAAACTCTGAATAATAATTTGCTCATTATTAGCATCAGTCGCTGGTTGAAAATATATAATTTTTTTAGAAACTTAATTATATCCTCAGCCTTTAGTAAACTGTAAATTTGAACCCTAAGTGATGGAATGGTAATTGCTCATTTGAATATTAGAACCTTTGTTATTCTGCCAGCAACAAGCTTATCCTAAGTATGAGTCACTTACCTAATCACAATTTTTCATGATTGAGAAATCCTTTGCATCAGTCACCAGTAATCCTAAAAAAATTTATGTTGAACTCTTGATCTGTGATTACCAAAAATAATAAAATGTTGACATCCTTGGGTTCAGTTGCTAGTTTCAACATCATGAGTAATTAGTTAATGTAAATGTCAATCATACAATAACAACCAACTGATCTCAATGACCCAGATTGACCTGATGCTCGCCCCTGTAGACTTCCATTACCGTGTATCAAATTTCTACAACAACAAATATCCCCCTCTCCAACCACTGAATGGTCTCAATACAATTATCATCTGTGTCTAGATACCAAAAGCCACCAACCTGGCACAAAGTTCACCCAAGAACCATCCATCTTCCTGAACTTAAACTTTGGATCGAGATGGTGATAATAACACAGATGAAAAAATGACCACCCACAGGGAATCTATTGCCGAGTGGGAAGTTTTCAAGACTAGAGTAACCAAGAAAGCCTGTCACTTGAACTCCAGAAAGCTGGCCATGACGTCTGCGACAATCAATAAGGCTATCAGACAGCTCCAACATTTAGAAAACAACACACCCTGCTAGGGATACAGCCCTCAATGGGGACGCCTGTGGTTCCAAACATCTGCACAGGTCAAAGCCCTCTATAGAAAACACCAGCGCTATATTGAAGTATGGCACAAATCAAAATACATTCTATCCAGAGAAACCCACACAGCCCAATTCTTCCGCCTTTTTAAAACAATCTCAATCTTGGCGACCTGCACACAGGTCCGTCAGGCAAATGACACACTGGCATCCACACCATCTGAAATAATGGCCAAATTATACCAATTTTACACCAACCTGTACACAGCGGATTTCGCGGAACCTATCAAAATAATTTTTTTATCATCTGCTAATATTGACAAAATAGCTGATAAACCAGACCCAGACGAACCCATCAATTGAGAGGAACTATGTGAGGTAATAAAATCAACTCCACGCCAAAAGTGCCCTGGGTCCTGATGGCATCCCATATGATTTTTACAAAAAGTATTTTGATTACATCACACCAGTACTACTAGCAACTATAAACAAGTGCCTGGAGGACACAACCCTTCTACCTGGCGGCCAAGACGCATATGTGGTCACACTCTTAAAAAAAGGAGACCAGGCAGACCTAAACAACTGGCGTCCAATCACTCTCACCAATACTGACACCAAAATATTAATAAAAATTTTAGCTAAGCGTCTGGGATACATTGTACAGACAGCCCTCTCCCCCATCAGTTTGGCTTTATCCCCAATCTCTCAATTTGGGATAAAATTCATACCATATCCAACATCTGCCAAGATAACCCCACAGGCTCCTTGCTTTCCTGGACCAAAAGAAAGCATATGACCGAGTGCACTGGAATTACTTGGAACAATGTTTAAAGCCCTTCAACCTACCACCCCGCTTTATAAACTGGGCGCTCCTCCTAAAATGTTAAACCAGGTTTGCAATCAGAGACCCAGGTTTCCTAACCAACACCATCACCCCACAAAGGGGCCTCAAACAAGGCGACCCGCTTAGCCCCCTACTATACAATTTCAGCCTTGACCCTCTCCTCCGCATAGTAAAATACAAGCTCTCTGGAATCAGGTTGGAGGGACAACTACCAACCAAAATGCTCGCCTTTGTTGACAACTGCGTAGTCAGCGTCTCAGGCAATAGGGATGCTAGAGCAATTGAGCGCATTATTCACCAATATGAGTCAGTGAGTAATGCCAAGATGAACAAACAGAAAACAGAGGTAATTGTGATGGGCAAATTCAGCTCAAATTGGACCCCCTTCCCATAACCGACCAAATCAACCCACCACACACCCTACCACAAGACAAGGACCTACGCCAATAAAACCACTGCGCTTACCCTTCGCACCCCACCCTACCACCAACCCATTCCGTCACCTGGGAATATGGCTTGAGGCTGGTGGATATGCACTTGACACCATTGAAACCAAATTATTGGACAACATCACAAAAAGAATGAAAAGTATGCGGATGAGTAAAGCTAGTCTAGCTGGAAGTAATGGGTAGCCAGCTCTCTGATCTTGTCAAAGTTATGGTTTGCTGCTCGCGCAGTTCCTTTCTCCACCAACTTTACCAGCGCAGTCTACAAGCTCCTTCAGAACTGGAAGAGGTCTGGATACCGCGCACCAGTCAGGCTGGAGACCATGTATGGCCCACGGTTGAAAGGCGGGATGGGGCTGCTCAACATCACATAACGAGCAATGCAAATCTTTGGCTCATGGATAGCTATGAAAACGTCACCCCAATCCGCTTTCCCCCACTGGGCCAAGGCTGCCCAAACCAACTTTGCAAGTGCACTACATCTGAGATGCCCAACCTTACAACACTGATGAAGTACCTAAAAACACATCCAACAGCCACAGGACCGCACAACACCAACTGCTACTTCAAACGCGTCCTGTACATCCTAAGACAAGGGAATTGGAGTTTCTCCTATGCACAACAATCTGAAGACACTAACACGCCAATAGAATATATGCGACTCCACAGAAGATAAACGGTGACCAGCGCACCTGCCCCACTACCACCCTTCCCTCTATCCTGGATTGACTATCTAGTTTACCAAGACGTCCCATATGACTTGCGCACCCAAAGGAAGGTGTGGGACCTCATCACTTGCCCCCTCTTATCCCCACAAGTGAGCTCCACAGTGTGGCGCTACATGCGTCATACGTTTAGAGCAGCTGACCGCACCTTCTCAATGTTCAAATCATGCGCCATCTGCGGCAGACCCAACACGATGGCCCACCACCTGGAAAATTGCCTGCCGTCCAAGCTTATCTGGGCCAATGTGATGTACTTATTCCAGCAATCACCATCAGTAAATTTTAACTATCCCGCGATATCCTAGCACTCAACACAACTCATTAATCCCCCAGACGCTAAGGGCTTTAATTGTGAGTATTGCAATATTATCCATTCCCACAATTGCCCTCTATGCTTTCAATGGGATCTTCCACAACATTAACCAAGCTATCGTCAGGTTCCACAGCCATTTGGTCGACCACTTCCAAGCTTGGATATTTGAATCACTAAAACACAAATGGAAGAAACAGAGGGGTAACTGGCTACCAATCTTGTTCCTTCGATGTGACACTGAAAACCTCACAATCTCTATAGGAGGTACACCCTACTAGCCCTTGAGCTGTCAAGTCTCTTAAGGTCATAGTCACCCACAACCTGTGGCTACTAGTCACAACAAAGTGTACCTTGTCTTGTCCTATCACTCTGGTTCCAATGCTTAATGTGCTCCCCCTCTTTACTTTCCTTTCCCCACATATCGGATGTGTCAGTCCCCTGGTCGGCCATCCTTGAATAAATAATTGTCATTCATTCTTGGCATATTATTCACATAATCAAATATGTTTCTCCACCCTTTTACGCTCAACAACACATTTGAGCGAATTTAAAAATTCTAGAAGAACTAAACAACTCTGAAAAACTGACATACATCAAAACCTCAATGTTGCAGCCCTACCGCACACTGCTCCAAAATGGGGTAGCGGTGAAACCTCCCTAGCATCTTCAACCTTTCAGGGAAGCGCTCTTGAACTAGGTCGACCAGCTCTCCCCCAATTCCTAGGGTCAATACGTTCCCCCCAAGGATCTCGCCTCCACCTTGCATGTTCTCAAGTGGTTCCTCATAGCCCCATTGTGCTCCTCCAAATCAAGATGTGATTTGGCCTCTGGGTTGAATATGGTAAATTTGTATCCATATAATGAAAAACAAATAATATAATAAGTCCAGGCGCATTTTCAGCCTTCAGGCTTAATTGACTTCCACCCCTACAAGGTATACTTTGACCTCATCTTCACTTGTGAATCTGATTCTGCAATTGCAGCCAACATTCCCCTGGTGTTCCAGGGAACCCTCATCCCAACCACTCGCACCTAGTTGCCTGATGACACTACTCTTGTGGTTCAATTTTCAGTCCTCCTCACCCACCTCACACCTGAAACTTTATACAACGAACTAATAGCTGGGTTATCAAGATAAAGTGCTAACCACATTTTAAAATTTGTGGTTCCCAATGGAGCCAACCGACTTGAGGGCCCTTGCGCCTTTGCAACTATACACTCAACATCAAATAAAATTCACTATTTTAATTCCCCCTCGCACCATTGTCACCTCTGCCACTGACCACCCTTTCTGGGCCAGAGTAGATAAAGGACGCACGATCTACCCCATATGTTTTGACCTTGACCACTCAAAGTGGCACTGCCCCACCATAGCCTAATCTGGAGCCCACACGTGCAACTCCGCCCATGATGCTCCCATTGCTGACTAAAAAAATTTTTTGAATGGGGCACAATCCTCCCCCCTCCACCCAAAATGGTAGATGCATCTGTCATGGAAACAACAAATAAGGAACTGAAATGTCAAACCACTACTCATACTCCAACTAATCAGGAGCCAGCTTGGACTCCAGTAAATTCAAAAAAACCACCCAACCACCCAATACAGCCCACCCATATGCCAATCGACCTATTATTTTTAAACAAATTCTCTGGAATCATTTGGAGGAGCTTAATTATTTGGGAAATCCTATCCCTGACTTGGTCAAGGCCCCATTCTCAAAATGTACCTAGATGCAGATTATGCATCTCAATTTCCAGATCGGCACTATGCTCTACGCTCTAAAGCTGATGAATTCCAAAGTGACCGCCACTAACTGAAAGGCTGTTGTCTCCCCTGATTCTCGCCCCCCTTCAATAAGACCATAGCAAAATCAGTCGCAGTCTTGGCCATAGGGATTTCCACTCCTATCCTTCCCCCCATGCAAAAAGTTCACCAAAAAGAATTCCTCTGATTCCACCAAGTTGCCCACAAGACAGTACAGAAACTTGCGAATATTGCAAAATTTGGCCCAAGACTTGCATTACCAGCAACAATATTGCCATCTTTACCATGCTACCCAAAGTTCGCTTTGAGGTGGAGAAAGCCCTATCCAAATGCATCAGAACCCTCCTAATAGCTAAATTCAAGCTTCCCGAGCCACTCTGCTACCTTGACCCCCATTTTGCAGATGCACCCATGCCCATGCTCACAGTGCTTTGCCATACACTGTCTGACACAGATGAGGAAGATGAGCCTCCTGATCTCAACTCACCCCCCACCATGGACTCATAGCAGTTTACTGCATCCCACCTGGTTGGTTTTTTTATTTTTTTCATTTTTTTGATTCAGTTTAAGTGATACGCTCATCTCTTCTGTTCGTTTAATTCTAGTTTAAGATATGTTTTTCACCTTGGTGCTCAGTAATGTCCATCCCCTGGTCAGCTTCCCTCGGTTAAATAAAACAAATATGTTAATTCATTATCAGGGATTAGCCCAATACTTTCCAGATCTGGTAAATTTATCAAAATAGCTCAATCCAACCAAATGAAGAGCATAAAATTGACACTTTATCTACTAAAATTATCATAGGGCGTGGTATTTAATTGATCCGCTGGCCTCAATTAATGTCAATTCTAATTTTGAAACCACAGGAGGAATACATATGGCAATTTTTCAAGTATTCCCCTTTAACCAGATGGTATTCCTCCAGAGTGATCCACCTATTTGATGGGACAGTAAATCATTAGTGTACTGAAGAGTGTCAGATTCCACCCAAATAAGAGGTTTATGTGTGTCAGATGAAGAATACAAACATGATATGATGAATTAAATGAAACTTTTATTAGGGATATTCCTTGCTGAATTACAGACCTCTATATATTTGGTATCAATTCTGAATAAATTCCATATCTCTTGATATTGGGGATCAACCCCAACTGATGCAATTGGGTACTTCTGACTTGAAACTCCCTAATATCAAGGTTCAAACCAAATCTTTGTGGTGGTGCAATTATGTCCAACTAAGTGACCAGCATGCCACAGATTCGCAATTGGAAATGAGTATAGATCTTAGTTCAGAATTCTTGGATATTTACCAAGAGGAAAAAATCCCTGATCTAAAATATATTCATGTTTCTAATCAGTTAAACTTGACTGTCTTTTTGCCAAAATAATTTGGCTTACCTCTATTCATTTAGGGACAAAGACCTAGTAATGATTTATCACTTAAGAAATCTTATACCAAGTGAAGCCTTTTTGGCCAAATAATCTAAAAAATATAATTTAGCACCCAGGAAATTTGGTTCTCCTGGCCTGAAAAAGTTATAAAAAGTAGTTTTAATTCCTTCATCCCAACAAAACTGGTGCTCCCTGCCTGTTTACCTAGAGTTCATGGCGAGACTATTACAATGAACAATAATGATGTGGAGTCAGAACTCTCTTAAGTTCATGAACGCCTTAAACTCTAGGCAAACTTACCCACTGTAATACGTGGGTTAGAGCAAAGAATGCTCACCATTGAGCAACACCACTTGAACTTCAATATGCGAATACCAAGCTAAAAAAGGAAAAATTGGCGTTTAACTCAGCTTGTTGCCACAAAATCAGCTCTTTATGCCGCCCATGATTGGGCAGACTAATAATTGACTATATCATTATCTTATGAAGTCATGTGGACGCTGTCTATCCTCACGAATATTCCAGAGATAGCAGTTCCTCATTAGTGAAAAATGCACCCCAGGTGTCAGTTCATGTCATTTGGCCTTAAACCCCCCTGTGGCATGTCCAAAACGTCGTTCAAAGAGAAGAAAGCCCCGCTAAGGGATCATCTATTCTTTCCTATTTTGTTATGAAAGTTGATATGGAAGAAGCCACTAACATTAAACAGCTCAAAACCTAACTAACTGTCTTAGTTGCATAGCTCAAGGCATTATGATACTCATCTATTGAATCGCCATGATTGAAATGAGGCCAAGACAGCCTTGCTTTTGGGTATTTAGGAGATACTTAACTCTATCTAACCAAAAAAAACCTTTGAGAATAAATTCTAATCAGGGAGAGACCATAAATGAGTTCTCCCACTGTTTTTACCTTAAGGATCATATGTTGGTCGCAGGGAATCATCTTACATTAAATGATGTTATAAATACCTCATTTTCAGCGCTTAAAATATGCCTAATATTTTACTCTATCTTAAGGATGTGAAGTCTAGCTTGACGTCCCTCCTCTATATCAAAGATGTCATTCTGGAGATTCCTGCTGAACTACACAAACACGCTTTGCACCCTTGGTTTAACAGTAATAAGCCACGGCACCATCTAGTACTAAAAAAAGTAATAAGCCACGGCCCCATGTGTTAACAGTTACACCCCAATTTGCTTACTCCTGAATTATTCTGCACTATTTGCAAGAGAAAAAAATTATACTACAAATTATTTTTGCATTCAAAACTAAGTTTTAAAAGATCAGTCAGTATAGGGAAGGATGCTCCTTAAGCGATGACAATAAAAGTGCCATAATACCCTTGTACTAGCTCTAGTTCTTATCCCAGCACCTTGTGATGTTTTGTGTTAGTTGCGGCGATAGAAATCAATGTACCTCTTTCTTTCTAAGAAAGTAAAGATCTTCTGCTTTCTTATCTTTTAAACTTTCCAGTTACACAAACAAACCTGGAGGTTACTTCCTCTCTGGAAAGTCAAGCGTTAGCAGATCTAACCTTCAAATGCATTGAGCAGCCCCAAGCTTGGCCGCAGCAAAATTCTCCACTTGCTTCAAAACAACACCCCAACGTAAGTTTAGAAACTGAAAAATCCCAGTACAGCTCATGATTGGTTTAATTGGAACTATTTATTAACAAAAAAGTCCTGGCTTTGATACTGGTTCATTGGTTAATGTTATATCTTCCCAATCTATCTCAGAAAGTAAAAATGGCTCATGACTTGATTCACAAGGCTGAAAATGGGACGACGGGTAAACATTCAACTAAGGAAGTTGGAACATTTTCTGCCTTGCCTCTCCAATTCAAGATGATTTTATTACTGCCCCCGCTCATATTAATATGAAAGAAAGGTTGGTGACCACAATGGTGTCATAGATTACTGTTGACTCAATTATATTGCACAAAAGGATAGCTATTCATTGCAACGTAAGATAATTTCTTACACTTAATGTCAGGTATCCATTATCTTTGACTATAAATCTAGCCAGTGGGTAGTGGCAAATCAACTTGTCGCCTAAAGATAATGAGAAATGCGCCCTAGTTCAAGCAATGGACTATTCAACCCCACTTGAATGCCTCAGGGGTTATATAACGTCGCCACTACCTTCCAACGTGCCATGGATTGACTCATAGGCGATTTGAAACGCTCCTGTATGGTAGCTTAACTTGACATTATAACCATTTTTTGAGAACCTTCACCAAACACATAGCCCATCTATGTCAAGTTTTTCAGTAGTTATGGCAAGCTCCAATAGAATTAAAGCTTTCAAAATGCTCTTTTTTAGAGCAAAATGGATCTTTTAGCCATAAGGTAGGCAAAGATGGAGTATCCTCAATGAATGACAAGGTCCTGGCCATTTCTAAGAAGTCACCCTAAAGCCCTACATAATGTACGGGGTTTTTGGGGATGGTGAGAAGTTGGGATTTTTGACCACCTTTCCAGTTTCCTAGGTTATCACTGCTGGTTAGCTAAGAGATAGATGCCACTACCAAATATATTGAATATCAAAAGGTTTCTTTGGCTTAATAATGTCTGCAGATTTTGTGGTTAATTCTCCTGGTTCAGATCCACTGGGATAAATCTGTGAAAATGCTTAAGAACTCATCAAGCAGAGTTGCTGGCAAATTCAGGCATCTGTAGTTGATTGTTAATTAACTATTAGGTGTACTGATTGAGATCAATTGGGTTTTATACTGACTGATTTGGAATTTATGTAGGAGTTTTGAGGCGAGTGATGCCACCTGCAACAAGTAAATTGACCAGTTGGTTTATGACATGATATATTGCAAAAACAGTCCCATTACTTAAGCAGATCATTAGCTAAAAGTGGTTGTTTCACTGTGATTGAGTGGAAATGTTAGGGGCACATTTACTGGCTCTTTTCTTTTAAGATCTCTGGGATATACAACGGAGAATTTCTTAACCTGATGGAGAGGACCGTTGATGGAAGAGACTTCAAAATAAGATTCTATGGAAACAGCTGCCGTTTCCTTGCTGTTGCACCAACTGAGTAGTTGGGTGCTAATTTCCCTATAAAATCCTAGCAACTTTATGATAATGCATATTGTAGATTGCTTAATAGTAATAAGTTCTATTCACCTTCAACTTTTAATGTTCTGATACAATAATTGATGACTCTTTAGTATGATAAAGAGTAAATATCGTATATCCTTAGATGAGAAGCAAACCTTTAGAGAAAATCTCCACCAACTCTGTGTGATGAGAGTTAAGGCTGAGAGCCTCTGAATATATTAGTGGATTAAGTTCAGCCTGTATAGGAAAGAAGTCCCTTATTGTTAACATAATCAGTATTCCATGTGTTGGGATCATGTAAGCAACACCACTGATCACTTGTTAATTGTTGGCCAGGCGACCTGAAGCTCAAAAGTGTTGGAGAAATACTTTTTGCTTTTTCTTGGCCAAAAAACTTTTTGACAGATGCTAGATCTGGCGAGGCAAGTTTCAAAAATACAAATAAACTAAAATTTTTACTTAAAATTTGAGAAAAGAAGAGAATAAAGTTTATTAGTTTAGTTTTTCACAATATAAGGAAAATCCAGCTGGTGTCTCAGCCAATCTTCATGCTTACTAAACTATGATCTACTTCAAGTTTCCTTATTGGGATTTGCTTGCTGCATAGATCAGGTTTGAACCCCACTTTTAGGTGGTTTTGGGCGATTAAGGAATGACTGCTTTATTTGTGGATTGTCCTTTAATATGGCAAGGTGGTGGTTTTCAGTGGGGATTATCCCTGATTCTTTTGATGTTTTTTGTTAAATTCCTGTCATCTACCTCATCCAAATCTTGGATTTGGGCAGGAATCCTGACAACACCCCATCTAGATCTTGGCGCAGGTGGGGGAAATGGCCGGGGGAATTGAATGTGTACACAATATACCATGGCAACATAAACAACCTCAACAATTTAGTGTTCAGTCCCCTCCTCTAAATGACTTTGTAGGGTCCCACCCAGTTCATGCCCAATTTGTTGTCGTGACCTTCAAGCTGATGATGGTAAAAAAGACTAAGTCACCAAGTTGAAAGGTGTGCAGTGTCTCATGCTTAACGTTAAAACTATTTTTTCTCACTTGTGGCGGCGAAAAAGTTCTCAGAAGCCAGAGCCTGGATTTGTACAAGTTCATTGGTAATGATTTTCATAGTAACTTTGGGTGCCTCAGGGGAAGCTTTATTAAACATGAGCTGTACTTAGGAGGGTAACTTGGGGCTTCTTTCATACAATGCTTGGAAGTGCAACATCTTGATTATTCAGTGGCAGCTTATCTATAGGCCATAATTGCACTAGGCAAATATTGGGGATAATTAAGGGGTCAGTAGTGGCCATTTCTTATAAGTGGCAGTAAATTTACCATTCACTCGCTCTATCATTCCATTGGTTGCAGGATGGTAGGGACTGGGAATACATGGGTGGATCCCATAATTTCAGCTAAATCATTTACAAGTGACAATCAGAAATTTTGCCTGCTTTTGGAGAGAATTGTTAGGGCACCCATGCTGGATGATAATACAATATATAGGAAGGTGGTGGTTGCTTTTGCAAAAGCGGAGGGTAGAGATACTGCTTCAATCCACTTAGTTAAATGATCCATGGCTAGGAGGAATAAATGACCACCAGAGGATTGAGGGAGGGGTCACACAACATAATGTTAATAGTATGGAAGGGTGCACAGGGTGGAACCACTGGATGTTGAGAACGGGAATTCGGTCCAGCTTGGCTTTTGCATACCAGACAGAACTCTAAAAGGTCTTGGATTGAGACAAGCATTCCTTCCATGTAGCATTGAGTCTTGAACCACTGGTAAGTTTTCTGAATTCCCCAATACCAACGTGCAGATGTTTCTCTAATATGCTGTCAGTTCTCGCCAATGGGTGTATGTAGGGCAACCATTGTCAAGATGCAAGTTTGTATAGTTTTCAATTTTTTACCTTGGAGATTTGCCAATCTTTTTGCTAAATTTTTGAATGGTTGGGATTCATCTTTCCATAAATGCGGTTGGGTTATTAGGTCAAAGTTGATCCTCTTTAGAGTCCATTATAGATAATTTGGGAAGCCAAGATAGGCAATCCACATTTTGGTGTATAGGACCAGGTCAGTGGATAATGGAAAATTTGTAGTTTTAAAGTTTTACCACCAAGCGGTTTAATCTCAAATCAGGGTACTTCATTTCCTGTAGCCTCAAAAAGGAAGAATGATCAGTGGTTATGGAGAGTTGTTTCCCAATAAATAAGGCCAGAAATTCTTAATAGCCAGTAAACCTCTAAGAATTCATGTTCCATAACGCTATAGTTGCGTTTATCTCTGGCTAAATTTTTGCTATAGTAGGCAATAGGATTGTCCACTAAGTTTTCATCATGCTGAGATAGTATAGCTCCAATGGCTATATTGCTAGCACGGTGAAGTGGAGAAATGTTTATTAAAATTAGAATAATAATTACTATGGAATGAAAGAGACGCGTAGCAGGTCAAAGGCTTGCTGCTGCTATGTTCCACTGGAAGGGTAACCCTTTTTTCATTAAATAAACTAGAGGCTCAGAGGTGTCAGAAAAGTGGTTATAAACTGATTTTTTATCACATCATCCCCAAAAATCTTGTACATCTCATGGGAATTTAGGGGGGACATTTTGGAAATGGCCAGGACATTGTCGTCTATCATAGATTTAAGCTTCCCTACCTTATGGCTTAAGAAATCCATTTTATTCTGAATGAAGGAGCATTTTTGGCTTTATAAGTAGTGGAGCATTCCATAACCTTTGAAAATTCTTCCTGAGATGATCTAAGTGTTTGGTAAAGGTGCTCAAAAAATGGTAGTATTGTTGAGATGAACCAACATACAAGAACATTAGTAAATCACCTAGAAGTCCATCTATGGTGCGTTGGAAGGTAGCAGGGCACTACATAACCTATGTAGCATTTGAGTGGGCTCAAAAAAACCTTCACCTGTGATGAGGGCGCATTTTCCCAATCCTCCAGTGATAAATCTACTTGCCAGTACCCACTGGCGAGATCCATAGCTGAAAAATAGTGGGAACATGACATCAAGCGTAAGTAGTCATCTATACGTGGCAAAGGATAGCTGTCTTTTCTTGTGATTGAATTGAGGTGGCAATAATCCATGACAACCCAGTGGCCACCATCCTTTTTTCAAATAAATAAGAGAAGAGAGGCCCTTGGGCTATTAAAACGGTATGAGCAAACCAGCTTCCAACTAATGCTGCAACTCTTTAGCCACTTGAGCTTCCTTAAATTTAGATTTTCTGTATTTCTAAGATTTGAATGGAGGGTGAGCCTCAGTCTCAATTTGGTGAATTACACTGAATTATTCCATAATCACTTTTTCTGAGGAAAAAATAATATCAATACTCCACAAGGAGATTTTTGACGTTCAGGTGTTCATTAGGGGTGAGATTATCCCCAATTTCACCTTCAACAAGAGCTATGGAAGGTAGGGGATCAAACCATAAGTCTTGTAAAGAGCCAAAAAAACTCACATTAACGATATTTTTAATGAGGCATAAATTTACATAAGCAATAGGGTTATACCAATGGAATTGGAGGGTTTTGTCTTTTAGATTCCTAATTTGATAGTGATAGTTTCCACAAGTAGGATTCAAAAACCCTCGAACAGGTTAATGCTTATTTAATTGAAGGTTTTGGGTGGCCACTTAGCTCCAAAACTTGGTTAGGAGGGATTTAAATCATTATCTCCATATTCACAATCACTTGTGAGCCAAGTGTTTTTGTAATAGGTTGGGGGCATACAGAGGGATCCCATCTTTGGCGTCCACAGCCTCAGGTGGTAGCTTAAATTTCTTCCTAAGACTTATTAATTAAGTTTACAAATGGTGGACGGGTATTTGCGGAGGCAATTGCAATTTTCTGGGATCATTTACTTTTAATGAGGAGTTTGAATATTAATGGAACCTAAAACCCTAGTAGCTCAGGTATTTTCTTTGTGCTTGATAATGCAGTTAAACTTCTGCATCAGTTGGACACCAATAAGCACCTCAGAAATATCATTTTCTAATGCAATAGCAGGGGCTGTAATTAGAAGCTCTCTGTTTTGGAGAGGTAATCAGGCTACACCCCAATTGATTTAGTCTTCTGACTACTAACAATCCCATATTCAGCATCGTGACCAAGCCTGGAGCTTTTTTATTTTCTGGATAAGTCAGAAGGATATAACATTAACCATAGAGCCAGTTTAATTTATTGCCAGGACTTTGACCTTATAAACGAACTTCTACTTGAACTACTAATGAGCAAACTGAGAATAAATGTCTAGTAGACTTTTGTGGGGGATCTGTAGTGAGGCCAGCGGGGGATTTTGCCATGGCCAAGCATGGGGCTTCTCAATGCTTTTGAAGGCTTTGTCAGCCAGCGCTTATCTTATGATAGAAAAACTGACCTCCAAGAGTTAATGGTTTAACTGACCAACATAAAAATAGGGAAAAATGAAGATCTTTATTTCTTTGTATAGAAAGGGGTAAATCAACTCCTGCAGGCGCCACTAACACAAACCTTCTTGAGGTGCTGGATATAGGACTAGAGAAATATAAGGGTCTTGAAGCATTAAATTGTTATCAGCATAAGGAGCTTCTTGCCCAATACTTACTGATATTTTTCAACCTACATAGAAATATGCAATGAGTGTCCACAGTATGGTTTTTTCTCTTGCAAAAAGTGCAGGTTGATTTTGGCAGGTAGGCAATTTGGGGGTATAACTGCTAGCACTTGGGCCTGAGCTTATTGTTACTAAAATGAGGGGGCCCGTGGGTTTGAGAAGTTCAGCCATAATTTCTCAAATGGCTTCCTTAATATGAAGTAGAGACGTCCAGTTAGACTTCACCGCTTTAAGATAAAGTAAAATATTAGGCATATTTTTAAGAGCTGAAAATGAAGCAGTGATAGCGTCATCTAAATAAGACACTTTCCAGCAACCAACATTTGAGCCTTGAGGTAAATTTGGTGAAAAAACACAGTAAAGAAAGCTCAAATTAAGGCTTATGCTAATAATTAAACGTTTTTGGTTGGTTAAAATTAAATTGCTCCTAAATTTTCTTTGCAAAGCAGTCATGGCATCATCCTAAGTCTGGTAATACATTAGATGGGGGACCATAATGTCTTGAGCTATGCGACTAAGAAAGTTGGTTAAGTATCTGAGCTTTTAAATGGCGGTAGCTTCATCCAAGGCACTTTCATAGCAAAATAGGAAGAAGATACTTCCTTCACCTGGGACATACTCTTCTTTGAATGACTGTTTAAATGTTCCACTGGGGGGTTTAATAGTCGAATGACATGGACTGACACCAGGGTACCTTTTTACCCAAAGTGGAACTGATGTTGCTGAATTTTCTTATAATGATGGAGGGCGTCCACTTTACATTGTAAGGCGTTGATATCCTTATTATTGAATCCACCCTATCATGGGTGGCATGAAGGGGAAAGTTTGTGGCAATAAAGAGGGGTTAACTGCTGAAGTTTGCTTTTAAGCCCAGTAATTGCATCTCAAAGCTTGAGTTAGTGTTGCTCAATGGTGAGAATTCATTTCTACAGTCCATGCATCATTAGCAGGTAATTTGGCCAAGAGTTCAAGACATTTATGATTTGAAGAAAGTTTACGCTGAATCATTTTTGTCCATTATTGCTTTTATTTCATTGTTTTTAGTTTTATAATTTCAACACAAACTCAGGGTGGATTTGGCAGGGAGTACCAGCTTTGTTGGGATCATGGGTGTGATACTACTGTTCCCTTGTTAATTGTTGGCCAGGTGATCCAAGGCTTAATTATGTTGGAGAATTGATTTTTGCTTTTTCTTGGTTGAAAAAGTCTTTATTCTAGATGCTAGGTCTGGCATGTCAAGTTTCAATAAATACTAATAAATCAAGTTTTTACTTAGTATTTGAGAAAAGATGATAGTAAAGTTTATTAGTTTAGATTGTTATATATAAGGGAAATCCAGCTGGTGTCTCAGCCAATCTTCATGCATAATAAGCCAAGATCTACTTCATGTTTCTTGATTGAGATTTGCTTGCTGCATAGATCAGGTTTGAACCCCAATTTTAGGTAGTTTTGGGTGATTAGGGGATGACTTCATTAGTTAGGGATTGTCCCCAATAAGGCAAGGTGGTGATTTTCAGCGGGGATTATCCCCAATATTGCTTGACTTTTATGGGTCCAATCTCCATCATCTACCTCATCCTAATCTTGGACTTGGGCAGGAATCCTGACACCTTGGATCATTCCAAGTATATTGTTTGACCACCAATCTAACAGGTAATTCTAAAATGCTAAAGATAATAGTATTCATTCTATAATCAGCCTGTATATATATATTACTGTAGAGATCAAGCTTTCTGTGCTCGCTGGTGCTACGCTGCTGGATCCCACAAAAGTTTTTAATAAAATTAATATAAACGCTACTATAAAAATGAATTTTTATTTCTATTTGGGAGCGCAGGGGTAAAAAGAGAAGTGATTTTTCTCAATATTCAACCAATCAGTATTATACTGTTTTGAGGGTTGGAGGGAATTTGAGTATAGGTTTGGAATAGCTTAGAGGCTTCCAAATTAGGTAATATGGTATTCACTCCTATCTGATCTTGGGAATTGTGAGTTACTTTTTGGTAAAACGATAATTGGTTTTTTAGGGCATATTGTACCCATGCAGTACAGTTTTGATGTATTTCAACAAATCACTACTCAATGAAATTCTTTCACCTTGGGGGACCTCCGCCACACTTATAAAAGGGGGTGGTCCCCATCTAGGTGCTTGGAATGACCCAATTGTGATTGGGAACGTGCTTTTTGATGGTCACCACATGTTCCATTGTGTGGTCAAAGTAATCTGACTGCTAGATTTTACATTAGTTGCCCGAACAGGTTTTGAAATGGTGTTACCCAAATTAATGGGGTTCCACCAAGAATTGGCCAGGGTCTTTTTGCTGATATCCTTGAAATCATCATTCTTCATAATTAAATCACTTTTCAGATCATCACAAATTCTTAATTGGCTGATATTTCCCCATTTAGGCAAATTTTGACCTAAGACATTCTTCCTCTTCAGCTGAGAGTGCAAATGTCTGACATCAACCTCGTCATGATTACAATATGACTGGATGATAATCCTGGGATAGTTAGGGCTGCTTATAAAAATCAGCCAAAAGGAGATTAGTTATATATATTCTGGTGCCTTGAAATGAGGCAATATTGAGATATAACGGGTTTATTATTAGATTGCCTTGAAATAAGGCAATTGGGCAATGTCGACATTTGATGAATATGAATTAAATCATCTACAATTTAGGTGATAGAGAACTAAAGAATAAGAAGCAGAAACAATAAGAATTGGTGGAACCAAATAGTCCAAGCACTGAGCGTGGTATCAAAAAAGCCTCTGTATATAAGTGAGATGGGCAATTAAGAGGGTTGGTTGTTAATAGGATAGAGTGAGTGAGACAGCAAGAGTCCTCTGTGTTTGTTATATTCAAAAATTATTGTAGTGGGAGCAAGTGCCCCATAGTTATTATATTAAAGTTTATTCTGTTGTTATAGAGGGCCACAATCGTCATATCATTGGTCCTATTGCTCAGAGGGCTAAACCCTGTGCAAACCTCTTACGGCGTATTTCCAGGATTCCACCGAATTACAAAAGTGGTCCTCACTACAAGGGGCCCATTGATAAGTAATAGAATAATATAAACAAAGCAGCCTGCTATGTCTCACCTAGGTTGCTTTGATAAGAAATCTGCATGACATAATGGGGCATAGCATATGAGTATTTGAAACTTCATTTAACACTGTGCTTAAAAACAAGATGAGCTGCTCCATGAAGTCTGCCGTGATAAGCTGCCGCATTTTGATCATAAAGGAAATAATCATAAGTTTTTTTGATGATTTGAGTTTGCAACTGAAGGTGCCTCAGACTGGCTCATGGAAAAACTGTTGATCTCCAACTTGGATGTTGAAAGTGATAATCAAGTTGTTTGTTACCTTCCAGATAGTTCCATTACATACCAAGAAGACAAGGAGATTGTGCTACAGTTGTTTGGTGGGAAAGCAAAGATGTCACAGCAGAAAGTCAAGTTCCTGGCCATCAGGTTTCAACGAAATGAGACTCTCAATGCATTTTATGAGCGGTTTATGGTAGAAGCACATGTGTTGATTGGGACTGGGGTTCTAGCTGTAGCTGATGTATGCATTGCAATGTCCTCTGCAGTGAAGCCATACCCTGAGCTTTACAATGTCATGGCCTTGTTGTTAGAGGACGATGTACCTCTACTTAAATTTGTTCAGTTTGTATGTCATTTAGCTGTAACTTTCCCTCCACCCAATGTCGAGCAGAACTATACTGTCACCGGGGCCAACCCTAACCATGGGGGGACATGACCAGTTGATGCAGATTATACCAGGCTACTCCTCGCAGACCAACACTATCCCATAACTTCTGAGTGACAACTGTCCAACTACTGCTTTGGCCCCAAATATGCTGTTTAACAGCAGGCAGTCTACCAATGTGGGTCTGGTTATGCCGATCATCTTTGGAATAACATTCCAAGTGGGTTAACTTATATTAGGCACAGACGTAAGCCCTATGGAGTAATTTTTTTTCTTTGCGGTCGCACTGGGCACATGGGACAATGGTGCCCCTATTGATAGATCCTTACATATAACGGAATTAAAGTTATTAGGGAAAAGTCAGAGCAGAGTAGAGATGGGACTCTCTACTTCTGCTATCTCGAAGTCATAAGTCCCACCTGAATTTATTGTATTGGAGGCAGTAGAAGCCTCCCAGTATGACGATACATTTCTCTACCAACAGCTGGTTGGGGGAGTAAATGTGTTGATTCAAGCACAATTCAAAAAATGGCTGACACAGGGTTTCTGGAGTCACCAAAGCCTTATGCTTGCCAAATGTTTGACCAAAGTCTGTCAGACCAACTAGAAACATTCGCAGATGCGTTGTCTTTAAGAGAAGTAGAGGTCGCCTTTCCAGTGGACGCTATTATAACAGGAACCCTAAAGTCAGTATGGGTATTATAGGTTTCTTGTGAAAATGTGAACCGCTGAATGTAAACGTAGTAAATAGCCAGCATTCATCTTACTCAGAGTGCACTTACTGTGACATTGTGGTAGCTAAAACCCAAGTATGAGCTAAAATTGATATTGGCGCTCCTGTTAACATTGTCTCCACTAAGTTGATGGCGAAGTTGTCTTTAAAACCTGACATAGAACACCAGATGGTGTATGAAACCACTGGAACGGAAACCATGGTCTCTGAGGGAGCGTATAGCATGCTTCCTTTGCGGTTTGGGTCCATTGTTATTGTGGCGCCAGCAGTAGTATTACCAAGTAGCAACTATGATCTGCAGATTGGAACTGCTTTTGTGTGACACTAAGGGACTGTCGTTGACATGATGGAATAGACCCTAGCCATCCTGGGACAACAGATCCCCATCTATTTTTCTTCCAGCGGAGTTCCAGATGACCCAATCCACTCTAGTAAAATTAACTCACCTATAGCAATGGTGTGATACCTGTAAGTTATTGGCGGATGAAGTGAAAGACCTAAACGTCCTAAACCAGATTTAAAAGTACAAAGGGATCCCACTACAATATGCAAACTCTTTTTCTATCCCTTATGGGCATCAGGTCATAATTGGGACAGAACTTCAAATTGATATACCAGGAGGTCTATATGGAGAAGTTGTGGGGGCCCTATCCACAATCACGAATTGAACCTCATGTGGCTCCTGGGTTACTGTTACCAGGGCAGAGGGAAGTAAAGGTGTTGGTAGCGAATTTGCAGAAGGAGGTGATGAAGGTTCAGTGGCACCAAGTGGTAGCTTACCTGCATTTGATTCCTATCAATGAGGTCCACCAGATAAATGACTTTGGTTCTTGGGAAGATCTCAGCTTGCCTTTAAAAACCACCTTTGGCGTAATGACTGTGGTTCCTTGGGAGGCGTTAACTGGTCTATCGGAGGATCAGAAGGACAGGGTGATGGATCTGTTTGAGAAAAACCAGATCATTTATTAAGTGATGATAACAACTCGGATTGCACTTGTGGGGTTGTGCATTAGGTAACATGGGAGACCACCCCCGATCTGGTCATGGCCTAACTGTCACTTAAAGGCAGTGGAAGAAGTCATATCTGCAGAAATAGATACATTGGTGGAACAAGGAATGTTGGAGCCTTCAAAAAGTCCTTGGGCATCCCCAGTGCTAATTGTCAAAAAGACAGATGGCTCCAATCGAGTAGTAATCTTTTTTGGGAGTCTTAACAGCATTACAAAAAAGATTTGTACCCGCTTCCATGAATTAATGACACTTTAGATTGGTTAGGTGGGGCCAAGTATTTCTCTGCTATGGACTTGATATTGGGGTACTGGCAGATTGATTTTTCAGTGGCGGAACAAGAAAAGTGCGCTATAATCACCTCAAATGGTTGTTCCAGCCTACAAATATGCCTCAGGGTTTGTATATTGCTCCCGCTACATTCCAGCGGGCTATGGACATTATTTTGGGTGCCCTAAAGCTGTCTTGCGTTCTAGTCTACCTTGACGATATCAACGTGTTTTGGGGATGTTCAAGGAGCACCTTAAACACCTGGATCAAGTGTTTCGCCGCCTTGCTGATGCTAATATCAAGATTAAGCCCCAAAAGTGCCACTTTTTTAAGGAACAATTGGAATACCTCGGCTTTGTGGTAAACTCCAAAGGGCTTAGCCCTCAGACAGCCAAGGTGGAAGCCATCCACAGGATGAATCAGTCAAGCAATAGGCGGGATATCCATGTTTTCTTGAGGATGGTCTGTTACTACTGACAGTTCATTTCTAATTTCAGCTGTATTAGGGCTTCACTCTTTGAGCTACTTAAGAAAAACGCTGCCTTCAACTGGATTTATCAATGTCAAACCGCTTTGATGTATTCCGAATGTCATTGGCTAGCGCGCCTGTTTTGCAATACCCCAATTTTGAAAAAGAGTTTATTGTGAAAATGGACGCTTCTGTAAGGAGAGTGTATATAACTCTCCTGTTCCCAGAGCGGTAGTGCACAGTGCACAAGGCCAATTACAGGGAACTAGCATGTTAGTGCCAAAGTCATTAGAGCCCAGCAGAGGGTGCTGTAGAAATAACAGCCTAGACATAGAAAAGCGAGTTTTACGATAGAAACCCCATTAAAAGTGATGCGGTGCACATATTAAAAGGGGTAAGAGTCCCAGGTTGGAGGGAACCTGGGCAAATAAACGGTGCATGAGTTGAGAGCTGCAAGGTACTTGCAATGGCAGGGGTAACAAGCGCGAGAGCTCCTCAAAGAGGTTTGCACACAGGAGCGTTGAGAATATCATAGAATTAAAAAAATAACGTAAATGGGGAAAACGTTTATTGGGGAAGTTAACGATCAAGGAATGTTGGTCAGGGAAAACGTATTTAAGCTTGTATGGGGGAATAGGGGCTATGCCGCAGTGGGCCCAAGAACTAACTCACCAATAGGGCAACTCTGCCATCCAAGTTAGTTGAATAAGCCAAAAATGACTTCACTCAAGTGATTGATTGAAATTGGATTTGACCCAAGCGCATTATTTGTAAAGGGAAAGGGTTTTGAAACCCAGTTCCTTGATAAACCAAATTGAACCATCTGCATTTATTTGGTAAATATTCTTTTTAACGCCTGGCTCGACGTCAGGTGCTGTTATTTGGCACATCACTAGTCCCAACCTGGGCATATTTTGCCAACCCAGCATTGGTCCAGGGTGTGCCTCAGGTGAGTAATGGCCTGTAGCTTTACCCTCTGGGCCTCCTGGCGCCCAGCTTATCTTTGAGGTTGGTCCCCAAAATTTACGTCATGTGCACATGACAGCTTCGCTTTCTGCTGTAGGGGCTGTGTTATCCCAAAAAGACGATGATGGTGTGGAGCACCCCATTGCATATTATAGCCGCAGTTTAACTTGGCATAACAAAAATTACACTGTAACCGAGTGGGAGTGTTTAGCAGTAATCTATGCACATAAACAATTCTGGGTCTACCTCCACGGGGTGAAATTCAAATTGGTAACAATCATGCCTCCTTGCACTAGCTACATAATCTGTAGGAACCTTAAGGGCGACATGCACAATGGGATTTGAAGCTCCAAGTATATGACTTTTAGATCATGCAATGGCCAGGGTTGAAACATCAGAATGCAGACTGTCTTTCCCAAATTTCCACTGTTTCCATTACAGCGGATGTGGCATACATAATGTACAAAAAGATGCTTGTGGGAAAATTCATGATGAGCCGCCGCCCATGATCAAAGTGTTGGATGGGCTTAGGCAGGATACCTTCTTGCACAACGAGAAACTATATAAGTGAATTGTGCTGTTGATGCTGAGTTTCCAAAGCCCTTTGCCAGGCCTGCAATAATTAGGGATGCCCATAGAGCGGTAGGTCATGGAGGGTTGAAAAAAATTCTGGAGATCTTGCGGCCCTGCTACTATTGGGAGAGTATGTACTATGATGTGCTTGAGATGGTTGTTTGTTGCCATCAGTGCCAAGTGGAGAAACTATTCCACTTAAGACCACCTACCAGCTAGTCAAGCCTTGGTTCGCATGTCATACTGTTTCATTAGATGTGGTGAGCCTCTTCCAACTGGCGCGAACCACTCCAATTATATAATTGTTGCCATTGATCATTTGACCTTATGGTTGGTGGCCAGGGCTATTAGCGACTTGGGCGCGGTCACCACTGCCAAGTTCATTATGGAGTGTGTTATACAGCGACATGGCTGCCCACAGTTTATTCTGACGGATAATGGAATCAACTTCACTTCACATATATTGCCAATGTTAAATGAGTTGATGGCGATCCGCAGGGCTTTGACCACCCCCTACCACCCTGAATCTAATAGCATGGTGGAACGGGTCAATGTGACCTTGGGTAATATTCTACGCAAGCAAGTAAATGATCAGCTGTCATATTGGAGCACCCTTTTATCCACCACTGTCTTCACGTACAATATCAACTTCCACTCAGCAACTGGTAAGAGTCCATTCCAATTGCTCTATGGATGACATCCAGCGCTACCTGCATTGCTTTACTCCTGTGTGGAGGATACCGGTGGAGCTGAGCCCCACCACTATTTATCTGCCTTAACCAACACGCTGATTAAACTCCAAATTGATGCATATTCCACTAGTCTGGCCAAGAAGATCCGGGATCATGCAGCTGACCAATATAGATGCAGCCATATTCTACAGTTTGAGGTAGGGGAATTGGCCCTGTTTCATGACCAACATGAGACTGGAAGAAGGAACAAGCTCCCAAGTATATGCAGCGGAACATTTGAGATCATTGAGAAAACAGGGCTGATGCCTACACCATTAAGGAACCCATGGGGGGTCAATTATTAACTGGGTACACGTGAAGTTCCTTTGACCATTCAGACAATTGGAGCCTTATCATCCAGTCAAGAAGGGGTTAATTCCCAATTCAGATATGACTGGACAATAATCCTGGGACAGTTATGGCGGTTTGAGAAGACTCTGCCAATATGAGATTAAATACAATTATTTGAGTGCCTCAAGATGAGTAGATATTGGGATATAATGGGTTTATTAATGGATTGCCTCAAAGTATAGCAATTGGGTGAATTCAACATTTGATGAATACATATTATATCGTCTAAAATATACCTGATAGAGAACTAAAGAATAACAAGCCAAAAAGAGGAGAATCTGTGGAACCAAATAGTCCAAGCTATGAGTGTGGTATAGTCCAAAGCCACTGTATATATGCGAGATGGGGACTAAGAGGGGTTAGTTGTTAATTGGATAGTGAGTGAGACAGCGAGGATACGCTGAGTTTATTATATTCAAATAAATATTATAGTGGGAGCAAGTGCCCCATAGTTATTATATTAAAGTGTATTCTGTTGTTACCAAGGGCCACAATCATCATATTGTTGGTCCTATTGCTCAACGGGTTAAACCCTGTGCAACCTCTTACGGCGTATCTCCACGATTCTGCCATTTTATAAAAACCTCACTCAAGAATTTTGGGGAAGAATAAAGCTGAAGGAAGCAGCCATATTGTAACGCATAGGATCTTAGCAATATGAGACAAATAAGCTGGGTAGAAACCAGCCATGTCACCGACCACAAGACTGATAATCCCGCTGAAAACCACCCTCTCACCTGAGCGCCATTTCTTGAATTTATGACATATTTGTGGACCAGGGTTCCGGTGATGCTGCAAGCAAGCAGCATAGCCTGACCCCACGTTAGAGCCGTGAATGAGGCCAATGCCTGGCCTAGCTCACTTGCTGAGTTCATTATTCTGGCTTTGGATTGAAATAAACTTATAAATAAATTTTAAACAAGCAATATGATATTTATTTTTAGAAATTGTGTTTTGAGAAAACGAAACTGTATTTCCAGTTGCCATTTCCTTGTTTTAAGGCATTTCTGATAGTTTAAAGTATTGCATTAAAAGCCTAATTTTTGGCTCGTGAGAAACATCTAAATTGTGGTTTGGAAAGTTCTATATCCCAAATTATGACCATTTGGAGGATTCAGGATGCCGATTTGTTTAATACGCTGGATCAGTCCTTGTTTGTGGGTCCTCAAACTCTTACTACCATCGCCTAATCTAAGGATTTTTCTAATTGGTCCAATTTCCCAAATTCAACCTCCAAATTCGTACACAAACTTGATTCAATATTAACAAGGTTGATGTGTGGATCAGGCCCAGATCCATCACATCACCCCTCAAAAATCCAGGAACTCTTGGATCTTCTCAGGGCATTGTACTCCACTGGAGTTTTTCAGGTCAGCTTCCCTCTACTGGGTATCCTTCCATTTCACCAGGAACTGCTGGTGACCCCTGACCCAATGCTCCCCAAAATCTGCTCAACCTCATACTCTTGGTTATACTCTTCTCATGGATTCAGTGGCACAGGTCATTCTGGTCCCCACCCTCAAAATTCTTGGAGTTGAGACCAATGAATCGCTGGATGGGCCTTTGACCCTTCTGGGAGGTCCAGTTTAAATGCCACCTTGTTAATTACCCAGATCACCTTATAATGGCCTAAGAACTTTGGTCCAAGTTTTCAGCTCTTCGCCGGTACTGCGTAAATTTTTCACCACCACTAATACCCACTCCCCAAGAACAAACGATGGGTCTGGCTCTCTCCTCCAATCCGCATATTGTTTTTGTTGTGCTGTGGTGCGCTCAGGTTCGTTTGCAACTTTTTCCCTTTTTCCATCATTTTTTTGGGATAATTTATCCGCCCCCTGACATACTCCACTGTTAGATCCTCCACCTAGCGTTGGATTTGATCCATGATTAGCAAAAAATGGAGACATCCCTATCAACGATTGGTGGTGGGCATTAAATATGAACTGAGCAAGTCTGATACAAAAAAACCCAATCATTCTGTTGATCTGAAATGTAACATCGGAGGTATTGCTCCAATATTTGGTTTACTCTTTCCATTTGGCCGTCAGATTGAGGGTAGTGTTCTGACGCCCTACATGACCAGATCTTCAAATTACTGAACAAACTTGATCAGAATTTTGATGTGAATTGTGGCCCACAGTCCAAGATGATTTTCACTGGTATGCCATGATGGGCAAAAGATCTCATCAATGAAAATCCTCGCAGTGTAGTTGGCTGAGAATTTTGAAGTATATGGGAAAAATTCGGCTTATTTTGTTAACCAGTTGACCACAACTATTATCGCATCCTTCCCCTAGCTCTTAGATAATCCTGTGATAAATTCCATGCTAACTGAGCCCCACGACCAACTCGGAATTTGGAGCAGAACTAACTTACCCACCGGCTGCTTTTGTGAAGGCTTCAAACATGCACAAACTAAGCATTCTGCGTCACTAATTCTTTATATCCTTTTGCAATCCAGCCCAAGAATATTTACAATGCACCAGGTCAATCATCTTCACCACCACCAGATGACCTGCCAATGGATGGTCATGTGATGCCCACAGCACTTCCCGCTGCAGCAATGGGTTTGGTACCCATATCCATGAGTCATGGCATAGAACCCCATTTTTCTTTCCATATGTCCAATGATGGTTATGCTGCTGGCCTTCAGCCATTTCCTCCCATACTCGCCTTCCAAATAGCGTCCTCCTCTGCTTACTACAGATCTCCTTTTCCAACTCATCCTCCTCACTTACCATCATTGTGAATTGGTCTTCTCCCAGAACATGGTCACCTTGTTGTATTTTTCTAACTTGGACTTCTCATACGTCAGCCCCGCATCCCAACTCAACCAGTCTGCTATGGTGTTACTTTCTCTTGGATGGTATTCTACTCGGAAGACATACTGGGCCAGCTCCACGTGCCAATGGGCTTGGCGCTGACTCATTATCCTTGGCTCCTGATAGTATTCCAGCGCCTGATGATCAGTATGGACTACAAAAGCGTGACAAGTGTACAAAAAGTGGTGCTGCCACTCCTGCATCACTGTGATCACCGCCAGAATCTCCTTGTCATATATTAGGCAATTTTTTCTGCCAGAATCATTTTATGGCTGAAATAACACACTGGGTGTTCTAACCCATCTTCTCCCTTCTGTAGGAGTACCGCTCCTACAGCAAAATTTGATGCATCCATTTTGACCACATAAGGTTTCTCCAGATTGGGGTGGGCAATAACTGGCGCTGAGATGAGCTTTTCTTTTAATAAATTAAACTCCCGCTCATCTTCCTCCCCCATATGAATGGTACATTCCGCGTTAATCGCATAAGAGGCAAGGCCAACTTCAATAGATCATTAATGAACTGCTGGAGAAAATTTATGGTCCCCAAAAACTTTGAACACCCATCTGATCCATTGGCGCCTTTCAGGTGCGTACCGCCTGAATTTTATCTGGGCATATCCCTAGGCCTTCTCTGAATACCACGTTCCCCAGGAACTTGACTGACACTTGACTAAACTCGCATTTTGACAGTTTCAGCCGCAACCCCACCCCAGCTAGTGCCTTTAGGACTACTCGCACATCCCATACATGAGCCTCCTTGGAACATGAGAACACCAGAATGTCATCCATATATGCGATACAGAACCTGCTGAACAATTGACTGAGTATCTGGTCAATTATTTTATGGAAGACTGCCAGGGCATTGCACAGCCCAAAGGGCATTACTCGGTATTGGATATCCCCAGGTGGCACTTGAATGCCATGTACCTTTGATGCTCCGGCCTCACAGGCACCTGGTTGAACACATCAGCCAAATCAAGCTTGGTAAATATTGAGTGATTGACTGGACCTAATCGTCAGATATTTGATATCAGCGATTATGGTTCAGGTGTATCCTATGTATCTGAACTTGGGACTTTCGGCCTAAAAATTTCACAAATTATATTTGACTATGATGTTATGAGCTTGAGGGCTTTGTTGTTTAAGTTTGAAATAAAATTCATGTTTTGATTCAATGACTCAGGTACGTGGGCTTTGTTGATCTATGTCAAAATTAGTTTTTAATGTCAGTTGAGTTTTTGATTAAATTAATTACTAATTAGTGATATAAATCGCCTTGGTATGTGCTGCTGATTGCACGTGAAAGTGAATCAGTTCAGCTATTTTAAAGATATATATGAAACGCCATCTCAAGAATGATGACGGTGTTTACTCCAACTCTGAGGCTGAGTATGATGCCCTGAGTAAAAATATGTTTTGAACGTCCTTACAAACTTTCTACGTGGCCAAGGTCCACTGAAAGTAAGGTGTCATGGGTAAGATGTGGTTAACATCAAACCCTATAAATAAACCTTGCATTTACACTAATAAAGACATCCTTTAACTTCTGAATTAAGTTTATAATTTATCTTTTAAACTTTTTGTGTTATCACTTTATTTTATATTAAAGTCGATTTTCACTTGGGATCAGTAGGATCAGGGCAGCGTGCCATTGTCCAAGTGAAATGACTGGGTATACAATTGAAGTATTACCAAAAAGCTATCGTAAATATAAAGCACCATCCTGTCTATTGTCCTCACACAATAGACACTCAAAGCTGCAGTTTCCACCAAACAATGAACCAGCCATCAGGCGAAGCCCAAATCTTCAACAGTAAAGATGTTGCATCCTGTGACCATTGGTAGGATATCTTCCATAAGCAGCATTGGGTAAGGATCTGGTATGGTAACTGCATTAAATCTTCGGTAATCCACACATGGCCATAATTCGCCTCTTGCCTTGAGCACTAGTAGCACCGGAGATACCACATCAGATTTTGATGGCTTTATCAAGCATTCGCTCAAAATGGATTGTATGTGATCCTCTAACGCAGCTTTGGCTCATTTGTTCAGTGGGTACACTGGGCATCCGTGGGGAAGCTCTGACCCTTCTTCAGAAATGAAACGAAAATGTGAATGGCCCAGTAGGGGAAAATGGCTAATCCCTTTTGGGCCCAAAGACCCCCACAAAGTCTTGGTATTCCGCAGGTCTGCCCTCCTCCCATAGCCCCAGAGTTCGAGGTCCAACTACCTTCTGGTCACCCACCAGCAACCTCCACCTCATAGGTGGACCCCTTCTTGGGTACAAGGTTAGGGTACTGGAAGACACGTCAATCTGTGGTCTGAACTGATGCCACCACCGCATCCCAAACATTACAGGTTGGGTCAGGTTCAAAATTGCACAAAACTGCGTCCAAGACCCAAAGGGGCCTGCTGTATTATCACTGAAGGGGTTTATGCGCCATGATGGTGCCCTTTGTGTGGCATCAGCAAAAACTACCACCAGTCCTTCCTGCACCTGCAGCTTCAAACGCTCCGCTAGTGCCAGTTCAATATGATTTTCTTCCACCCCGGTATCAATTAGGGCCATGGCCCTCTCCATTCCCCCATCCGCGTGCATCTCTATAAACAGATGAGAATAAAGCAAAGTAGGCGATTTATTTTTAGATGAGTCTTTCATTTGCAAAATTGGAGGATGGAGGTCTCAGCATATAGCCTGGGCATCCTCCCCTTTGAACAATTCCCACGTTTCTCAGGGCTGAGTGCCAACCCCTTGACTGGAATGGTTGTTTGCTGGAGACTGCCCCTCCGGGTGACATTGACTCCTCACACTGGTCCCATGCCAGTGTTAATTGTTTCTCAACTTGAATTGCTAAAGCTACTTCTCCCCCCAGCGTGGATTGGACCTTCGCTGCTGCCAAGGCTGTCAGCAAATTTGGTTGCAACCCCTAGCGGAACATTCATGAGGATTGGGAATCTGTAACCTGAGCCACTTTTGCCATTGGCTGGAAGACCCGCGCATACTCCTCTACCAAACTATGGCCTGGCTGACCGTTAATAATGCCGACCAGGCCTCATCTTTGGCTTCATCCAGGCATGCCGCACAGCCAATTAACTCTTCACACTCCTCCATAAAACTGGGCAAGCTTTTCTGTTCCTCAATGAATTCTTGGAACCATCCTGCCAGTTCTGAAGTTAAGGCATCCACCACCTGGGAGATTTGGAGCGCGAGAGGTGAAACCCCCATTGCTTGTGCCAAATGTGCCTGGAAGTGGACCCACGCTATTATCTGGTGAAGTTTATCAAACGCCTCCATGGATAATGCCACCCAGCCAGTGGTAGATTTAATTTTCGCTTGGATCAATATAGTTTGCTGAGTGGACCCCCCACAATTGTCCTATTTCACACAGCAAAAACGCCAACAAAAATTCTACCATAACCATAATCAAGACATGTCAGTTCCATTCCTCTCCGTTGGCAACCAACACTTTTCCTGGGGCCCCCACAAAATGGAGAGGTATGTATTTGAGTTCCATTTTATGTAATTCACGGTATCTTTCCAAAATGAGACATATGAGTTGGGTAGCACCAGCCATGTCACCGACCACATAACTGATAATCTTGCTGAAAACAACCCTCTCACCTGTGCGCCATTTCTTGTATTTATGACATATTTGCGGACCAGGGTTCCAGCAATGCTGCAAGCAAGAAGCATAGCCTGACCCCACGTTAGGGCCGTGAATGAGGCCAATGCCTGGCCTAGATCACTTGCTGAGCTCATTATTCTGGCTTTGGATTGAAATAAACTTTTAAATAAAATTTTAAACAAGCAATATGTTTCTTACTTCGATAAATTGTGTTTGAGAAAACGAAACTGTATTTCCAGTTGCCATTTCCTTATTTTAAGTCATTTCTGTAGCTTAAAGTATTGCATTGAAACCCTAATTTTGGCTCATGAGAAACATCCAAATTGTGGTTTGGGAAAGTTCCATATCCCACATAATGACCATTTGGAGGACTTGGGACACCGGTCATTCAATATGCTGGATCAGTCCTTATTCGTAGTCCTCAAAATCTTAACTACCATCGCCTTATCTAAGGATTTTTCTAATTGGTCCGAATTCCCAAATCTGACCTCTGAATTAGTACACGAATTTAATTCAATATTCATGAGGTCAATGTGTGGATCATGCTGACCCTGATCTATCACACATGTACTCAGTTGATGGTGATTCTGGTAGCTAACAATTTTATAGAGTATTCATTGACTTTTTGTAGGTGATGGTGAGAAACCTCCCAGATTGATCCAATCTTACCACTTCTAGGAATTATGCGGTTATGGTAGTATAATACCATGTTGGACACTTAAAATATAGGTAGGGGGGTGAGCTCATTGGCTGCCTGCCCTTATTTAGTCACCATTTTTGCTAATTTAGTCATTGCCTCTGATTTCTGCTGGATGATTCATTGAGCCAATCGTCTCAACTTTCTATGCTTCTCAACTCTAGAGGAGAATAAATCCTTAACTAAGAGAGCAAGTATTTCTAGATCTCGCCCATACAAGACACAGATTGGGGACATTTATAATACCTAATGATAGCTAATCCAATAGGCCATAAGGGCACTGGGTATTTATTGATCCCAGTGAAGTGGATCAAAAGAGGCATTTTTTGTAGAATGATACTAGGGTACAATTTTCTCTCTCCAAAATTCTATTGGTAGAGGATTGCATGGAGCCAAGAAAAGTGTCGTGCTCTGATAGTATATTTTCTTATATTCCCAGCCAGCTAGATTACCAGGAATCGCTAGGGATAATTCCCTAATGCGAGGTGAATTGGAAATCAGTTGACCTAATTTTTGGGGTAACTATGTTTGGGGGATTCTAGGTTATTCACCTGGTTGGATCCATTGGGGATCAATCTGGATGAATACTTGAATTCTGATAAGGCAGAGTTGCTGACAAAATAGGGGCATCTGATAGTTGAATAACTATCAGATGTACTGATTTGGATCAGTCAGGTTTCATTACCGCTGATTGGGAATGTAAGGAGTAAGTTGCAAGGCAAGTGATGGCACCTGCAAGTAGCAAATCAATCAGTTGGTACATGACCTGCATTAATGGGTAACAAGTCCCATTACCTAAGCAGGTCACTTGCCATATATGGTTGGTTAACTTGGATTGAGAGGAAAATGTTAGGGACACATTTTCTGACTCTTTCCATCATAGGTATAAAGGATGTCCAACGACAGAATCCTAGCCAGGATGGAAGACCATCGCTGCTGAGATGAGTATGAGTGATTCAACAGCAATGGCTGCTGTTTCATCAAAGATGCGTCAAACAAGGGTTGCGCACTGAATCCACCACTATAAATCCCCTAGAATTAACAAATAAAGAAATGGAAAAAAGGGTATACATTAGGTATACTAGTTTAGTACAGAGTTTAACAGAGCTTTAAAGAGTATAAAGTAGTTATACCAGCTCAGTACATTTTATCAGCTTTCATTTGTTCTATTATTTCTCAGGGATATTATTGATGTGAGCAATAATTGGGATTATCATTAAGGAAAATTGTAAGGATTTGAGCGGAGAACCAGAGAAGAAGCGGAATCAAATTAAGGATTGTGCTAACTATGTGTCGAGCCAGAGAAACCATCAATGGGAATCTAAAAGAAGATTGGGTTAGATAATATGAGTGAAAAATCCCTATTTCAAGAATTCACAAGTATTTTGAGCGGTAATACTGGCTGAGTGTTGGAACAAGAAATAGGACTTCCACCTAACTATGGATAATAGTCGTCATACTATTATCAACTAATTATATCAACAACTATACAGCGTGGATGAGTTGCACAAAATCCAAACCTGTGCAGGTAATAAGTTTATAGTTGTTATTGGCCGAAAATAATCATCCTATATTAATTTTTACAAAAGTGGTGCGCACTACAGGGGTGTAGTTGAGTAGAAGAGCTAGGAAGGATGTCGTTTAAAGACAAATTAAGAAAACTATGAATGGAGTTAGCCACTGTAAATCAGAACGCCCTAAACTCAGCGGATCATTGAGAATTTGAAGCCTTTGAAGAAAGAGTCACCAAGATGGAGGAAGGGATTGAGAATGTCACAAGTTTTAGGAATGAGTTACTTGTAAGAGTAACATAATTAAAGTAAGAAAGAAGGGGACTTAAATCAAGAAGTCTTATTTTTGAAAACAGAGCATGAAACGTATTGCATTTGTTTGAGAAATTTCAGTGCTGATATCAAGCAATTGATCAAACAGATTGAGGAGCTAAAAACTCACAAATGCGATTGTGAGACATATGCAGAAACTGATGCTGAAGAAAGAACCCCTCATACAATAATTGGGAAGTCAAATACCCCAAGAAACAGCTGCCCGCTTTTGCTAATATTTTGGAGATGATGCTCAAAATCACTCCATAAGTTAGCTGAGTGCTAAACCTAGAGAATCATCTTGAATAACCTCGGAGGAATCCAAGGGAACACCAATATTGCTAACTTTCCACCAGGATAATGCCCAGCGTTTTTCCAACTGTTTGATATAACTATCTATGGATATGGTGATCATCAAAAAGGCATTGATGGTGATGAATTGCCTAAAAACCGATTGCCAAAGCCTATTGTTGCTCCAACTGGAGGGGGACAGCTGGTCATATGCAGAGGCCAAAACGGACATTATGAAGGAATTTGAGAGCCTGACACGCATGTCAAAGAGCAAACAAGAGTTTATGGGCATCCAGTTCCACAAAGACAAATCTTTAGCAAGCTTCAAAGATCTTTTCTACCAGGAGTCACAAATACTGGTTGGAGCAAAGGTATTGATGAAATCAATGCTATAACTGCTTTACAAGTGTCCCTTTGGCTCTACTGCAATTTGCATCTAATGATGTCTTACATATTTGTGATGGAAATTACTACCTCTCAGATGGTAGATAATTTAAAAATCTTAAGAAAACCTTTGATGCTCCAAACAGAAGTTTCAAATCCAACAAAGTACACAATTATAATCCCACTAAGGGGAACGAGGCTAATAAAGATATGAACAATCAAACAATGCTGGGGAATAAGCTCAAAGAGCTCAGACGGATTAATAAGATAGAGAAGGTCTGTTACCAATGCGGAGGGAAGGGAAAATTTGCTGTAAATTGCAAGAAGCCAAAGGATCAAATCAACGTGGCTAAGTAAAAGAGTCCGCAGCTGCAAAGGAGTCAGGAAAAGGGCCCACAGCCTAGATTGGGAGCAGTCTAGAGCTGCAGAGAAGCCTGGTCCTCCTGAAATTATTCATGAGGAAATTGACATCAGTGATCTGTTTGTGGATGTGATGTACAGGATCAACTGTATCAAGTAGTCTATTGGACGTGAACGTGATAACAAGATCTGGGGCAAAGGGAATCGACCCTGAGATAATCAAGAAAGTTGCCTGGCTACATGCCCAACAACTAGCGGACAAGATTTGAGCTGCGGATAATCCTTATGAATTGACCAAAGTCCAATTAGATGAGGCAAACTTGTTAATCTCTCTCAGCGTGATAAAGAAATCATTTCCGATTTATCAGCACAAATCATTTACACCCTCGATTTGACTAGTAATGCCACTATACATTCAGTAAACACTACCATACAACACTTCAAGTGTACGTATATAGATATAAAATTGAATTGAGTACACGTGAGGGTGATTGTTGACAGCTGAGCGCATATTAACAATATCTTGACCAAGCTGGTGAAGAGTGTCAGACAATCTCCTTCTCAACTTTTGAAAAAGAATGTTGGAGGTAAAAATGCCCCTGAATCCACTACTATGATTGACCAATTACATGTCCGATCTTCTAACAATATTATGGTTAATGAGAATATGAGTACCATCAGCAAAAAGACCCTGGCAGATTCTCGGTGGAACCCTACCCATCGGGATAATATGTTTTATAATCAAAATCAGCTTAATAAGGTTAGAACTGATAGTTGGATTGCTCCAACTCCTCAGCCAAATTGAGGTGTCCATTACCACATGGGTCTGTATTCCCCCTGAGGTGAGAAGATTTTACCCACCAGTGATTGGGTGCAATTTATCAAATCATTACCACACGGGTTTGTTTTGCCCCAGAATATTTACCCTCGTTCTGATAAGCTGAAAGCCTATATTTCCTAATTTGGACGACTCAGCTTTTTAACACTATAGCCCCAAATTCCCATGGCCCTGATATTTGAACTAGTTTAAAAATGAGATACTAGTATCAAATAGAGAGTTCTTTTCTGGTTTGCACACACACACACTAAAAATAAAAAGTAAAAAACTTAGTGTTCTTAGGGGTTTATTATTTATTTTAAATATTCCATTGTGGGATCCAGCGACACATAGCACAAGTGAGCATAACCCTTGCTGGATTCTGACAATTTGGTGCTCACTACAGGGCACGCCTGTACATAAACTGTGGTTTCTAACATGGAGGCCGTAAACGTGAGCAGCTCTTCTGGTTCTTCTTCAACTGAATCACGATTAGTTGCTCTTGAGAAGCAACTAGCCAGCTCTTTCTCCCGTCTCAAAAAACTAGAGCAATGGCCGTTTAAATTACCTATAAATGACAGATACACCCCGGGTGAAGGGAGCATTGCTTCCTTTTTGTATGTTTATGAAGCTGCGATGGATGGCGCCGCTGATAAACATAAAGTTCAGTACATTCTTCCCTGTTCAAGCCGCAGAGCCCAAGAGTTGATCGTTCCTCACTTGGATCCTCAGCACACCTGGCCAGATATTAAGAAGGCCCTCTTGGCTGAATTCGGATCCAAGCAGAGATTATACAGGAAAAACAGGCTTTCATGCGCCTTACCATGTATGAGGGCGAAACCCCTCGTTAGTTTCGCTTAGAGTTTCTATCTCACTGCTCAAAGGCTGGCTACGTCTAACCTGCTTACCCTGGATGATGCTATCGCCGCCATACCAACAGGGTTAGCTTCACAACTCTCTCTCACAGGCATATAATATCAGTAAAACTCCACTTTGCAACCTTCCGCGATATAAGAGGGTTTGTTAGACGTTGCCCATATTCCTTTAGGTGTAACTAATGAAGATGAGGGGCACCCCTCCGCTCTAACCATTAAGGAGCTGCTGCCTATTAAACCTTTGGAAGTGAGGCCACCTGTGCTTATTCTCCATGCAAAACCTGCTTCTTCAGTGTGTGACTTAAAACGAACATCCCTCATTCATGTAAAGCGGAGACCCCTACTGTGGTTTCCCCTCCATCTCAGCCAAATGGTGCGTGCCCTAAGGGTATATCCTCCAGAACTACTGGGGTTGTGGAAATGCCGGTTAAAGCGAAGTTAATTACCCAACTCTCGTGTCTGTCCCCCCTACTTCAATTGCAACCTTGCCCATGGTTGAGAATACCCCTGAGGCTGACTATGAGGGGGTTACAATGATGTTGGGTACTACTTATTGGGAGCTCCCGCGGAAGTAGTTCTTCCCTGATCGCCTAAACGCTGAGGGAGTAGACGAAACCACCATACCCAAGGATACCTACCTCTTCCAAGTTATAGGCTGTATGGCGATTATTGACACAGCCAGTGACGCTGATCAGCTCCTATTGAGCTTAATTCGCCCTCTACAGCGAGGGCATACCATGCAGTCTATTCTGGAGACTCACCCTGAGACTGCACGCAAATTAACCTCCACTTTCCATCTCAAGGAGTTCTTAGCGCTGTTGCCCAACTTTGGGAAGCACACTTACAAGGTTGAAGTAGTCATTCACAAAGTCCGGGTGATGGCTATCATGGATACAGGTTCCCCAGTGAATGTAATCGCATCTTGGCTGAGGAAAAAGATTTAACTGATGCTGACTTATATTATACCAAGGAGTTTGGAACCATGGGCCAAAACAACACCCGCGCCCTTGGCGCTTACTCCTCCCTTCCCATTCATGTTGGGAAGCTTATCCTATCAGCCCCCGCTGTGGATTTAGATAATAACTCTTATGATATGCTCATAGGTACTCAGTTTATGATCGAGTATGAAGGCATCATCAACATGAAGCAAGGGTTCCTATCTTTAATGAACTACGAAGTTCCATTAGTCTTATCCAATAAAGAACCCATCAAGAATGACTACACCTGCCTGGTTGAATACCCCTTTTCGCTTTGCCTTCACATTATGTCACCTCTGGGTGCAACACTAAGAAATTGCCCAATTCAGTGGAGGCTAGCGATGGTATTCCATTTTATGCAGCAGATGAGGTGGTGATTAAGCCGGGTGAACAATGAGTGGGTGACACGAAAATCACGCTCTAAATCCCACACCACTGTTTGTTGCACCTCATAAGTGTTAAGGGCCTTAGTCCTTTGGAGCTTTTGTATTACCTGGGCTACTAGACCCAGCCTACCAGCGACCTACTACTCTACTGTTGGGAAACCTCACCGTAAAGGACATGATCATACGAAACACCAAGAGGTTGGCTGAGGATTTTTAATCCCTTTGGAGGACGTTGAAAAAATACACTCCATAGGGTCAATGGCAGATTTGGGTTTACCCTTGGACCACATGGTGTGTACCTTACCAAACGTCCATATTTCAGATGAGCTGACCCCAGATGAGCTGGAAGAAGTTCATAATCTCCTTGATGACTATAGCGACATATTCTCCAAGTCATCTCACAACTATGGCCACATGAAGGGCTGGTGCCACTCAATTGATGTGGGTGATGCCCATTCCATTTGGTTAAAACATATCACAATTCAAAGGTGGAGGAGCAGCAAATGATGACAGATCTCACACAGTTACTGGATGCGGGGTTACTAGTTCCCTCTCAAAGCCCTTGGTCTTCCCCGCTGTTGTTAATTAAAAGAAAGATGGAGGTCACTGGATAGTCATGGACTACCGCAAGCTAAATAACCTCATGAAGAAGGATAGCTATCCTATCCCTCGCATCGATGATGCCCTGGCCCAACTATCTGGCTTGAGTTTCTTCTAAAACATGGACTTGGCCAGTGGCTATTAGCAAATAGACCTTTCTCCACAGGACCAGGAGAAATGCGCTCTCATTTGCAGTAAAGGTCGTTACCAACCCATTCAATTACCTCAAGGGTTGTGCAACGCATCTGCATCTTTTCAGCGTGTAATGGATCACATCTTGCAAGACTTAAAGCTAACCTGCGTTATCATTTATCTTGACGATATTACTGTGTTCTCAAAACCTTCAACGACCACTTGGATCATTTGAAGGAGGTGTTTGGAAGGCTACGTAAGTCAAATATCAAATTGAAACCATCAAAGTGCACCTTCTTACAGCGAAAATTGGATTTTCTTGGCCACTCCATTTCGCAAAAAGGAATCCAACCACTACAGAACAAGGTCGAAGCCATTACAAATATGCCTCCCCTAAGAATTTGTGATATACAGGTATTTCTAAGGATGATGGGGTATTACCATCAGTTCATCCCCAAGTTTTTCGCAACTCAGTGAGCACCTTGTTCGCTTACTGAAGAAGAATATACCCTTCCAATAAAGCGCTGAACAAAAAGCCGCTTTTGAGACCCTGAAGCAGCTACTACAACGACGCCCTATCCTACGGCACCCAGATTACAAAAAACCCTTTATCCTGTTTATGAACGCCTCGGACTACGCCGTTGGGGACATCTATGCCCAACTAGATGAAAACGGTATTGATCATCCGGTATCTTATTTCAGTAAGATGCTTTCAAAGCCTGAACGCAACTACAGTGTAACAGAAAAGGAGTGCCTGGCTGTTTTGTTGGCTGTAAAGCACTATCGCCCTTTCCTCTATGGGACCACCTTTACTATAGTTACTGACCACACTTCATTGAAGTGGCTACAAAATATGAAGGACCCTACTGTGCGGTTAGCTCGCTGGGCTCTAAACATTCATCCTTATGATTTGAAAAGCGAACACCATGCTGGAACTCGTCATATGAATGTGGATAGGTTGTCTCGCCTGCCAGTCCTCCATTTGGATAATAGTGAGGCAGAAAGGTTACATGATTTATTAATGGCTCCCAATGAATGGGAGGATGATGATGATCCATTTCAGAAGATGTTAGCCCGCCACTCGCACAACGCCAAAGTGGAAAATGGGAAGTTGTATAAGCAGGTGGGGGCGAAGTGGCTTCCTTACCTCCAGCCCTCGGAACGCGTACCTGCCATCATTGAAGCTCACTCCATTTTAGGCCCTGGAGGGGCAAAGAAAACTTATGAGTGGCTTAAGGATCGATACTATTGGGATGGAATGATGGAAGCTATAGTTGATGTCTTGGAAGCCTGCCTTATGTGCAAGAAACAATCCGGTTTCAAGACTAGATACCAGTATCAACCAACTACCCCGCAACAACCTTTCCACAATAATAGTTTGGACGTCGTAGGTCCCCTTCCACAGTCTACTAGTGGAAACCGCTTAGTCCTAGTAGCCATCGACCACTTCACTAAGTGGGTTGAAGCTGTGGCGCTTCCTGCCCAAACAGCCAAGGCAACTGCCACTTTCATACACCAGCAAATTTTCACTTGGCATGGCTGCCCCAAGTACTACTCTGCGATAATGGCAAGAATTTTAAATTCTTGGTAGTCAAACTCCTGGCTACCTCCATGGGAGCCCAACAACTCTTTTCAGCTCCATACAATCCATCTACCAATGAGGCAGTGGAAAGAGCCAATAGAACCTTAGTTTCTATCCTCCACAAATTGGCCTCATCTGATCCACTTCACTGGGATCAATTCTTACCAGTGCCCTTATGGCCTACCAGATTAGTTATCACTAAATTCTGAAAATGTCCCCTTTCCAAGATTTGTATGGCAGGGAACCAGGCATACCTGCCCTTCTAGCTAAGGATGTCTTCTCTAGAGGAGAGGAGCCTGAGAAAGCCATGCAAAGGTTAGCTAACCGCATCAATCAGCTTCAATCAGAGGCTATGACCAACCTAGCCAAAATGGTCACTAAATAAGGCCAAGCTGCCAATGAGCTTTGGGCTCCCCTACCTTCATTCCAAGTGTCGGATATGGTCTTATATTACCACAATTGCACAACTCCTCGAAGTGGCAAACTTGGATCAATTTGGGAGGGGCCATTCACCATCATGTATAAGAGAGGAAATGAGTATTCTATAAAGTCTTTGGATACCAGAGTTACTATAAACTGGGTACATGGCCGCTTCCTATGGCCCTTCACTCCCCCAAAATTATTAAAGGGGGCATTGTCACACATTCTCCTTCTCAACTTTTGAAAAAGAATGTTGGAGGTAAAAATGCCCCCAAATCCACTACTACAATAGGCCAATTACATCTCCAATCTTCTAACAATATTATGGTTAATGAGAATATGAGTACCATCAGCAAAAAGACCCTGGCAGATTCTCGGTGGAACCCTACCCATCGGGATAATATGTTTTATAATCAAAATCAGCTTAATAAGGTTAGAACTGATAGTTGGATTGCTCCAACTCCTCAGCCAAATTGAGGTGTCCATTACCACATGGGTCTGTTCTCCCCCTGAGGTGAGAAGATTTTACCCACCAGTGATTGGGTGCAATTTATCAATTCATTACCACACGGGTTTGTTTTGCCCCAGAATATTTACCCTCGTTCTGATAAGCTGAAAGCCTATATTTCCTAATTTGGACGACTCAGCTTTTTAACACTATAGCCCCAAATTCCCATGGCCCTGATATTTGAACTAGTTTAAAAATGAGATACTAGTATCAAATAGAGAGTTCTTTCTGGTTTGCCCCGCAAAAATAAAAACAAAAAAGTAAAAAACTTAGTGTTCTTAGGGGTTTATTATTTATTTTAAATATTCCATTGTGGGATCCAGCAGCACATAGCACCAGCGAGAATAACCCTTGCTGGATTCTGACAAAGAGGATGAAGATCTCTCATGACTTGGAACACAAGAAGGTGTACAGGACAGCTGGTCCCTATACCACCATCTCATGTGGAGCGTTTAGTTCTTTGTCACTTCATTTTGGATCTTTGGTGGTGTCTGCACCAGCAATAGTTTTGGTCAACCAAAACTATGACATTCTGATTGGGACGTAATTTCTATGAAAGTACAGAGTTAAATGTAACTTTGAGAATAATACGTTGATCATATTGGGTCAGATGTTACCATTGGTCTATCAGAAGAATGGGAAGCTCCACTGAATAGGAGAAACAACTTTATCAACTTGATATACTATGATGGCATTGTCCCAATTCAATACCAATTATTTGGTCAGAAGCAACGAGAAATGCTGACAGAAATCCTAGAAAACTGGGAATTTCACTGAGGATCAAAAATGAGAAAACCATACCGCTGGGATCACAGGTGATAGTTGACACAGGGTTGACGTTGGGGATACTAGAGCTGCTGTATGGGGAGGTCAGAAGCCCCTGTAAGAAGTCCAGAGTAGAGCCATGGGTGGCTCCTGAAATAATAATGCCAGGCCGTGGAGAAATTTTAATCTCCTGGTGAATTTAATTGAAACCATAATGAAGATTAAGAAGATTCAAATCATTGCATTTGTTTATCTAATACTGGTGGCTGAACTGAGGAAATTCCACAAGTTTAAGACCATCAATGAGATGGGATTACCAGCTGGGGTAACGGAGAGTATAAACCTATTGGCTGGTGAGAGCAACTCGCTGTTCTGACGGAAGGACAGAAAGAGGAGGTGCTTGAATTGTTTGAAAAGTATCAGGAAGTATTCGCCTAGGATGACCAAAATTTGGGATGTGCAAGAGACCTGATCCACAAGGTCGATACTGGGGAAAATTTGCCAATCAGGATGTAACTTATTTAACAGTCAAAGGCAGCTGAAGCGGTAGTGGAAGAAGAAATCAGCAAACTTTTGAATCATGGGCTTCTAGTTCCGTCATCAAGTCCCTGGGAGAGTTTGATTCTTATTGTGAAAAAAAGGATGGCTCTAATCAGGTGGCGATTAATTACAAGAAGCTGAATAAGATTACAAAAAAGGATTTGTATCCACTACCAAACAAATGACGATGCACTAAATTGATTGGGAGAAGCAAAGTATTTCTCTACAATAGATCTGATATTGAGATATTAGAAAATTGTTTTGCCAAGGGAAGACCAAGAGAAATGCATGATTATTAACGTGCAGGGGCTTTATCAACTAATGAGGATGCTCCAGATTCTATGCAATGCGCCTGCAACGTCCAGAGGGCCATGGACTCTGTGCTAAGTGACTTGAAGCTGTCATGTGTCCTGGTGTACTTGGACAATATCAATGTGTTCATTAGGACGTTTACTGACCATTTACACCACTTGGAAGAAGTAAATAAGAGACTGTCCATGGTTAACCTAAAGATTAAGCTGAGGAAGTGTCATTTCTTCAAGAAAGAGTTGGAATATCTGGGATTTTTGATCAACTCTACTGGATTACAGCCACAAGCCCAGAAGATTGAAGCATTGGAACGGATGGCTGTGCTGAAGAGTGTCCGAGATTTCCAAGTGCTCTTTGGAATGTTCAGATACTATAGGAGGTTTATTTGGGATTTTGCCGGATTGCCAAACCCTTATCCCATCTGTTGAAGGATCCAAAGAAAGGATTTGTATGTAATATAGAAGCGCAGAAATCCGTTGATGAGTTTCGCCAATATCTAATAGATTCTCCGATTTTAAAATATCTGAATTTCGATTAAAAATTTACTATACAAACCAATGCTTTGTTGATGGCAATCAGAGCCATATTAAGCCAAGTAGATGAACTTGAGGGATGAACATATAGTGGCATATATGAGCCAGAAACTCTAAGCCACTGAGAGGAACTACACTGTAACTGAGTGGTAGTGCATTGCGGTCATTAACGCCTGTAAACAGTTTTGGGTGTACATCTATGTAACGCACTTTAAAGTGGTGATGGAACACTCCTCGTTGCATTGGCTCCATAATTTGAGAGAACCAGAAGAATGACTGGCCTGATTGGCACTAAAACTACAGGCTTATGATTATATGATTGTCCACCGAGCAGGGGTTTCTAACCAGAATTTGGATGGCTTATTACAGTTACCAATGGTCTAGATGGTATACCATTAGGCGGAAGAGTTATTCCAGAGAATGTTCAATGGAGAAATTGGGAAGGAGCCCTAAGAAAGAAGTTGCACTTTAAAAGTGATAGAAAACACCAAGACCATGGATGGACAAGTGTTTGAGATGATTAATGAGAAGCAGTTACTATTCCCAAAGCTGTCAGAAAGAGCAGCTTTTGTTCAAGCTGCTTATAAGGTTGCTGTGCATGGAGAGCTGAGAAAATGACTGACCATATTCGCCAGTACTACTAAGAGTTAATCTACTACAATGTTGCCAATTATCTAGCTTGTTGTGAGGAGTGCCAGTTGCACAAGCCATATAAGAATACAAATGGATACCAACTGGTCCGCCCTGGATTTGCTTGACATACAGTGTCCATCGATGTGATGGGACTACTGACAATGAGCACAGGGGGAGTCATATACATAATAAGTTGCGATCAGCCATTTGTCAAGATAGGTCAAGAAAAAGGCCCTGGTGAAAATGGACGCTGCCAACACCGTGAAGTTCATCCTGGATTAAGTAGTATACCAACATGGATTCCCGCAGGTCCTGCTTAGTTACAATGGAACAAACTTCAAATCTCATGTGATCCTGCAGTTAAATGAGATAATTGGGATCTGAGGAGTCATGTATGTACCCTACTGGCTGGAGACAAATGGCTGGTAGAAAAAGTTAATGGATCGCTGGCCATGACTCTGAGGAAGCTGGTCGCAGGAAGAACTTCTGTGTGGGGAACATACCTGAGTTCTGGTGACGTTCATCTACAATATCAGTCATCATATGGCAATGGGAAAAACGCCATTTGAATTATTATATGGGAGAAATCCGCATTACCACCAATTTTATATTCAGTGGTGGAACCAATCTTTGGAATGAGTGCTCTAAGTACCTAAACCAATTAATGAATATCCTGATCAAAATGCAATTGCAAGCATTCAATATGACTTTGAAGAAAAGGATACAAGAGAAATTGACAGATGATACGAACTTACTGGCCTTATCAGAAGATTGTTTAGGTGAAAGAGTTGCCTATTGTGATACACATTGTTTTTGGGAGAAGAAATAAATTGGATGTGTTGTGGTTGGGTCCATTTGAGATTATCACCAAGATAGTGACTGATGCCAACTCTATCAAGAACCTCTTGGATGGAAGAGTAGTAAATCGAGTCCATGCTAAGTATTTGAAGTGATGGATCGATGAAAAAAATAACAAAAAAAGAGTTCCCAAAGGACCGCTGAAACATCAAGTTTGTTATGTCCTAATGATTAGGTCAGGTCCAAAATAAGGACCTCTGAACCTTGGAAAACTGGTAAGTCTAAAAATACCTAGGATTTAGTTTGAGGGAAAAAATGGACCTCTGAACCAAAACAATGTCAAGTCCCAGGCGAAAAAGATGAAAAAAATAAAAGATTGATAAAGCTATTAGAAAAAAAATTATAAAACTGCATAGAAAAAACTGATATATTTTTATAATTTTTATTCTCTTATTATCCTTGATTTGGAGATGATTCCACCTATGTTGACTCTTGGGGGAGGGAAATGGATCGCTGTAGTCATGAATAACCTGTCAAAATCTATGTGAGATTAGATGTTAGTTAGGGCTAGACCTACACAAAACCATGTTTTTGAGCAGATGCAGATCCCTGCGAGAAAGTGACTAGTTGAAGGGAAATTGAGATGTCGTAAGAAGCCAAATGCAAAACCCCAGAGTGGGAAGGGAAGCAACGTTACAGGAAGAGGAAGTTGGTAAATAACCCCAAGTAATCCTGATATAGTACCAGAGCCAGAATATTAGTATTGAGCACTTGCCAATGGGCTTCATCAAGAACACCAGACATATGGGCCAGCAGCGAACAAGGGATACTATACAGAGGTTGCCAAATCATGCCTCCTATTAAAGCCATCAAAGGAAGATACCAATGGGATGTACCAGAAATGAGATAGTCATGCAAAGAGCAAATGACATCCTGAAAGTGACAACTAAGAGCTTCACAGAAGCTGAAGCAGAAGGAGCGATGGAAGCCAGTAGATTCTGGAAGCCTTGTGGCCCAACTTTGAAGAACTTGGCTGGAAAAGCGAAGAGCATAAGTGTCAATATCCCAATCTAGGATGTTCTCAAGATCAGAAAGATTCAGTGCTATGGACAAAGCCTTTGTGACCTGGGCCCTTAATTCTGCGTTGGGGAGTTTGAAATAAATGCTGTCGCCAATGGTGAGTTTGGTGGCAAAGATAGCTGGCTTGTAGTATTGATTGAGTCAGAAGAGGAACTCTGGAAGCAAGTCTGACCTGGCAAGGAAGGAACAATCAAGAGTGAAAGGCTATGTTTCAGGAGCATCCACAATGATATTAGGCACATCTGCAAAAGGAGCCAAATCCAGGAGAGTTTCAAAATCTAACTTTGGAAGTGACAACCGAGGAAGAATTGGCTGATAGTTGTTTAAGACAATTTCTATCCTGGTTTCAGAAGGGTCGGTTACCATTTCTGGTAATTCCAGAGAAGAAAAGCCACTAGTGCCAGACTAGGCATATGAGTCCTGGAAGGACTGTTGATGAGGTTCCATCATGCAGCCTGACTCATCTGCTGGAAGAGCCAAAGATCTTGATCAGACAATCTGTTGAGCAGCTTTTTGGTACCATGACTCAGAATTGACATATGAGCTGAATGAGAGGGGGATGTCAGACTTATATGATAGTCGACATTATGCATTCTACAATCAATTAAGCTCCAATTTTGGAGAAATCATTCTCAAAATTAATGGGATAAGCTCTCCAGAGAAGAATTAAGAATGATATAAGCCAAGAGGTTATGAGAAGAAAATAATAAGGGCGTACATAAATTACCATTTGATTTGGCTGCAAAATGAACATCGATGAGAAGAGTCTCCTTTTGAAAATGATGAGAAAATCAGGAAATTGAGGACGCCGGACCAAGAATCCTGAATATGACAGCGGGTCATATGCCCTGATGGGAATAAAACTGGATCCAAGGAACTATATCGTCATGAGTAAATTGGTCAGCCTTGCATGACAGTAAATTGTGGGATCATGCTCTGATTAGGCGGTAGCAAAGAGGAAGAGTAAGAGATCCACATGCCAAAGGTCGTCCTGAGCAGCATTGAGTATTAATGATTATACTCTGATTCAGCAAATGAAGTATTTGACCAAGTGTCTGAAGCGGTGTTCTCCTGCCTCAGTCCTTTTCTTGCTGGAACTCTGGCAAGAGGGGGATGTGTTGGATTTTTGCCCATATTCCCAGCTGGCTAGATTACCAGGAATAGCTAGGAAATAATTCCTTAATTCGAAATGAATTGGAAATCAGCTGATCCTAATTTTGGGGTAACTATGTTGTTATAAAATTGGCTTTTTTGTTGAGATACGCTGTAAGCAGTTTTGCGCAGGGTTAGACCCACTGAGCAATGGGACCAACAATATGAGGATCATTGCCCTTGAACCAACAGAAATAAATAACTTTTTTTAAATATGGAGCACTTGCTCCCAATATACTTCTTTATTCAATATAATAACCACAGCGGATCCTCGCTGTTTTTCTCGCTCTAAACTATTAACAACCTTCTTCCTTGATCATCTCATCTCGCTTATATCATAGTGACTTCGAAATATCACTTTCATGGCTTAGTAATTAAATTTCACATATCTCATTGGTTCCGCCAATTCTTCATTCATTGATCTCACGACGCCTAATTTGAGGCAATTTCCTAACAATCCAATATCAATTTATTTTAGGCGCTCAAATTACCATAACTCATATCAAACTTAGTGAATTCCACCTGTTCCACCAAAACAACTTAAGTCTCATTATCCAGTCATATTGGAATTGCGACATTACCCCATCCTTGACTGGACATTGAGGCTCCTATCGCTTATACACCCGAAGGAACTTCTCAAGCACTCAGTTGATGATCTGAATGGTAGTGGGGTCCATTTTAGTGCATGCATCTATACCTTTCTTCTCAATGACTTTAAATGGTTCAATCCAGATACTGGCCATCTTGTGTTTCCAGCTGAATTCATGTTGATTATGGAATAGGACCATGTCTCCATCTTTGAACTGTGCTAGGCAGCTTCGTCATACCTAATCAGCAGCCTGGCTTTTGATTTTTTAGCTAGGCTGAACGAGTACGCTTCAGTTTGCAATTTAATCAGCATATTTGTTAGGATGGTCAATCAGCTTTGTGGATCCATTTCGCCAGTGCCCTTTACACAGGCATATAGAAGTGCGGGCAGCGCGGGGTGCCATCCATAAAGTAATTAAAATGGGCTTTACTATTGCAGAATAGTAGCTAAAGTTGTACGCAAACACCATTGTAGAGAGGAGATACTCCAATTGGATGGCCTATCAGTAATCAACTTCCAAAGAATGTTCACCAAGGTCCTATTAACAAGTTCAACCATTATGTTGGACTTAAGGTGATATGGAGTTGTTAGAACCCCGCGGATGGCCATCATTTTGTTGAGTTTGGGAAGTATATGAGAGGTAAAATTACTGCCGTTGTCAGTAAGGATAAACTTCAGGCAGTCGTGATGCTGAATGATGTATTCCAATACAAACTTAGCCACAGTGACTGCCCCCAGATAACAAACGGCCCATGCCTCAACCACCTGGTCAAGTGGTCAATTGCCACCAGGAAATACTTGGACCAGTCAGCTCCCATTGGCAGAGGGATGATGACATCAAGGGAAACTGTATGACAAGCAAAGTGCGGCTATAATAACTGATATGAGGACTTCCAATGGAACGGCTTCTCCACTTGGCACTGGTGACAGAATGAGATAGTATCAAGCACATTAAAGTTCATGCTTTCCCAGTAGTACTAAGGCCACAATAAATTCAATTTCTTGCGCACACCACCATGCCCAATAGCTATATGTTAGCTCATGATAATGTTAGGCCGCATTGAGGGTCGTGGAAAGTTTACTATTAAGTTTCCAATCCACTTGTACAACTCACCATTCCAATGGAAAGTATTGGATCATATTTCATTCAACGCCTTGATGACTTGGGGCGGCTCATCATCGTACTTTCTGCTGAGCATTGTGTTATACATCATATTACTCAGATCCGCCATAACTGCAATAGTGGTAGCCTTGAAAAATAATAAGTATACTGGTGTTTTGCTCCTGGTTGGTGAACAATCTCAAAGTTGAAAGTCTGTTAGTTAAGGGCCCATCGTAATAGCCAGCCCTCAAGCTCCACAAGGTTCTTCAGCCAGTGTAATGAGTCATTATCCATTATGACTTTTAATTTTACACCATGAAAATACACACTGAATTGCTTGTAAGCATAAATCACTGCTAAGCACACCCACTTGGTCACAGTATAATTTCGTTCATGGCTATACAGTCTTCAGCTGCAGTACGCCACTGGGTGCTCCTCCCCCTCATCATCTTTTTGACAGAACTACCCCACAGCGAAAAAGAGAAGCATACATCTGTATAATAAATTCCTTTTCAAAATTTGGGTAACATAGCACTGGTGCCTCAATCAACGCTGTTCAAAGAGTATCAAAAGAGCGTTGACAGTGTTCCATCCATGCAAACGTGGCATCCTTTTTCAATAAATCAAACCTTGGATCTCCAATACAACTAAAGTTAGGTATGAAGCGGCAAAAGTAGCCAACAATCCCTAAAATTACTTGTATATATCATTTACTGCTTGGTGTAGTCATCTTCCAAATGTCCTCCACCTTAGCTGGTTGGGGCCTAAGCCATGTTGCATCAACTACAAGCCTGAGGTACTCTAGCTGATTTTTGAAAAAAAGTGGCATATCTGGGTTTGATTCGATGTTGGCCTCAGCAATTGGCGGAATACCTCTTCAAAATGTCTAAGAAGCTCAGAGAACATGCAGGAGAAAACGTTAATATTGTCAAGGTATATGAGAACGCATGGCAGCTTCAAGTTGCAAGGATAGTGTCCATTGCCTTTTGGAAAGTATCTGGGCATTACACAGCCCTTGTGTCATAAGTGTTGGTTAAAAAGCCCTTTTGATGTGATAGTGGCGCATTTTTCTTGTTCCTCCTTAGGAAACTTGATTTGCCAATAGCCAGATATTAAATCCATTACAGAGAATTAACGAGCTCCCCCTAACCGGTCCAACGCATCATCAATTAGTAGCAAAGGGTATGAGTCCTTTTTTGTAACCCTGTTGAGCTTGCAATAGTCTATTACTACCCAGTTAATACCATCCTTCTTTTTGACAATTAGGACAGGGGAAGCCCATGGGCTCTTTGATGGTTCAAGCATTCCTTGCTCCAACAATTTATCGATTTCGCTGTGACAACTTCTTCCATTTCTCTAGATCAGCGGATTGGCTGAGAACTGATGGGGGGATGATCCCCAGTGTCCACTCTATGGATCTTTCCTTGGGCGCATCCTAAATTATGATCATCGACATCAAAGGTCTCTTTATATTTTTGAAATCTAGCTTCTGCAATGTTTCTGATCTTCTGTTAACCCTGTTAAATTTTCATACGGTACAACTGCCATTACACCAGGCTGTGTTTCAACAGGCAGCTCAAATTCATCCAGTGAACCAAACTCATGAATACTGAGGACCTCCTCAACTGGAATGAAATGTAGGAATACAACTATTTGGTGTCAGCAAATTTGCCTTTGTAAATCCTGAAGATTCGCTACCAAGACCTTAATCTTCCCATGCCCTGAAAGTACAATGCCTGGGACACATGAGGCTCAAGCCATGATTGCTGATAGGGCCCAATGACCTCCCCATATAGCCCAGCAGGCACTTATACCTCTAACTCAGTGCTTATGATTGCTTGGTGTCCAGAGGGAATAGATGTAGGGCCAGCAGCTCTAAGCGGTAGCCCTTGATATTCATAAATTTTGTTGAGGAAGGGCCTGGGTCTTGCTTTTTAGCCGATGATAGTGAACCAAAACCACCACATCACCATATGCAAGTTTAATGTGAATCATGTGTACAGGATCCTTTGGTATTCCACAGGAAGTGAAGTAGATTGAGATCTGTTGCCCCATAATTTCAAATGTCTCCTCTGTCATATCAAAAATAGGACCAGAGTGACACATAAAAGCAGTTACAATTAACATGTCGTAGTTATTGTTTGGTTAAGCTATAGCTGGGACTAAAATGACAATAGACCTAAACTGCAAAGTTAGCACACTTTACGCTCTTTCAGAGACTGTGCTTTCTGCATCTGCGGTCCCATACACCATACGATGCTCTACATCAGGCTTTAATACCAACTTTGACACCAACTTTGAGGACACTATGTTGATTGGGGCACCCATATCAATTATTGCGCAAACTTGGGTTTTCGCTACAAAAGTGTCACAGTAAGTACTATCAGAGTAAGATGTATCTGAATGTTTTAAAACATGGACATTTAACTGATCTTTTTTTACAAGGAAGCTCATAATACCCTTCCTCACTTTAGGGTATTTTTAACAGTAGCATCTACAGAGAAGGCCACGTTTACCCTTTTTTAAGAAGGGCGCATCAGCTAATGGATCCTTTTCATCTTTAGGAAGGTAATCGAACAATTGGCAAGCATACAGTTTAAGGTGCTCCTGGGAGCCTGCTTCCGCCATGTCCATGAATTGCGTTTGTGTCAGCACATTTACCTCTTTAACTGGATGCTGATATAGAAATGCGTCATCATACTGCGAAACTTCCGTTAGATGTGAAGGAATAGGTACAGGTGGAACTTTTTTTTGAGTCAGAATAGAGGAGGTAGAGTCCCATCTCTACTGCGCTCTGACTTTTCCCTGATCATACTGCTCCCATGGTAGGTTCTGAACCCAACGATTATGACAACTCCTAGCCTGGTGCCTAGAGCAACTGCACGAAAAGCAACCAACCCCATAAGACTTATGTCCTTGTTTGTTGTAAAATGGGACACCTGAAAAGGTGGACTGGTATCAAACAGTGTAACCATGGCCATTCCGGTAGGAGAACTGCTGTTGGCAACTTGGTTGAAAGCAAAAATTTTGTGATTATAATAAGGCCAAGGAATGGAAACCCGGCGCTGAACAGGGAGGGATGATTCATTTGAACAAACAAGGCTAGCAGTGGTGGCAATATGTTTTCGCTCTATACTGGGTGGAGGGAAGGTAGCAGATAAATGGCGTAGAATTTGAACAAGGTTAAGCAAAGGGAAGTCAACCTCTAAAGTTGGGGCCAAGGCATTAAAAAGCTCATGGTATGGTTTCGCAGCAGAGGTCAACGCTATGCTTATGCCACATTCAGTTAAAACTCCTGCATCAATTAACACATGGGCTTCTGCTGAGAATTAATCAGCAAATGCAGTGAGGATCTCATTATGTTGAAACCAATGTTTAGAAACTCAGACTTCCGTTGCGCCATCTTTGAAGTTCCACCAAACAATTACAGCTGAGTATCCTTCACTTTTTTGATAAGTAAAAGAACTTTTGGGAAGATAGCAATTAACTTAGTTGGCGCTTCCAACATCCAGGGTGGACATTAGTAATTTGGCTTTATGTCAATCTTAAGCTCCTTCTACTGCAAACTCGAATCATTTAAATAATCCATGGATGTTCTCATCGCAATCAAACAGAGGCAGCTTATCAATACAACATTCTTGCAGAAACTTCTTCTTCCATTTTAAGCACAGTGTCCAGGGCAGGCTTAAGTTCTGAATATCCAACAGTTGCGATGTTCTGAGAAGATTCCTTAATAAAGAAATCCTGAAAAACATGACTAGCAGCTGAGGAACGCTTATCAGTTTATGTGATTGATCTTTGGGCCCCCTATATTGAGCACCACTATTATAAAATTGGCGTTATTATTGAGATACGCCATAAGCAGTTTTGCGCAGGGTTCGACCCACTGAGCAATGGGACCAATGATATGAGGATCGTTGCCCTTGAACCAACAGAAATAAACTTTTTTAAAAAAATGGAGAAATTGCTCCAACTATACTTCTTTATTTAATATAATAACCATATGGATCCTCGCTGTTTCTCTTGCTCTAAACTATTAACAACCTTCTTCCTAAATCATCTCATCTTGCTTATATCATAGCAACTTAAAATGATATTACTTTCATGGCTTAGTTATTCAAATTCTCATATCTCATTGGTTCCGTCAATCCTTCATTTGTTAATCTCACAACGCCTAATTCTAGGCGATTTCCTAACAACCCAATATTGCCTCATTTTGAGGCGCTCGAATTACCATAACTCATATCAAACTTGGCAGATCCACCTGTTCTGCCATAATGACTTAGAGCATAGTGTCCAGTCATATTAAAATTGTGACATATGTTCAGTGATTCTAGGTTATTTGCCTGGCCAGATCCATCAGGGATCAATCTGGATTGATGCTTAAGATCTCATCAGGCAGAGTTGTCAACAAAATAGGGGCATCTGATAGTTGATTAACTATCAGGTTTACCAATTGGGATTGATCAGATTTTATCACTGGATGATTGGAAATGTAATGAGTCTGTTATGAGGCAAGTGATGCTGCCTGTAACTAGCAAATGGATCAGTTGGTTTGTGACCTGCCTTAATGGGTAACAAGTCCCATTACCTAACCAGGGTGAATGCCAGATATGGTTGGTTCACTTGGATCAAGAGGAAAACGTTAGGGACATTTTTTCTGACTTTTTATGTTATAGGTCTTGAGGATGTCCAATGACAGAATCCTAGCCAGGATGGGGAAGACCATCGCTGCTAAGTTGAGTATGGGTGATACAATGGCAACGGCTGCCATTTCATTGAAGAGGTGTCAACAAAAGGTTAGCACTGAATCCCCCAATATAAATTCCCTAAAATTCACTAATAAAGAAATGAAAAAAGGGTATAAAGTAGATATACTAGTTTAGTTCAGAGTTTAACAGAGTTTAGTAAAGAGTATACAGTAGATATACTATCACACTATACTTTATTAGTTTTCATTTGTTCTATTCTTTCTCAGTGATATTATTGCTGTGTGCAATAATTGGGAGACACTTTAAGGAAATTAGTAAGGATCTGAGTGGAGATTCAGAGAAGAAGTGGAATCAAATCAGGAATTGCTGCAAATGTGCGTCGAACTGGAGAAACTGTCAATGGGAATCTAGAGAAGATCAGGTTAGATGGTATGAGGGAAAAAATCCCTATTTGAGACATCACAAGTATCTTGAGTGGATATACTGGCTGATCGTTGGGCCAAGATCTAGGACTTCCATTCAACTATGGACAATAGTCATCAAACTATTATCAACCAATTATATCAACAACTATACAACACGGATGAATTGCACAAAATCCAAACCTGTGTAGGTAATAAGTCTATAGTTGTTATTGGCCGAAAAATAATCATCCTATATAAATTTTACATGCTCCCATAAGGTGACCAGGAATTTACTACTCCCGAGGTGAAGTTCTTCCCATTTGTCACAGAGTAGTACTTGGTGACAGCAATGTTGAGAGAAAATGTTTTGATGTAAAAAGGTGGCTGTGGCCTTGACTGTTTGAGAAGGAAGAGCTCCGGCTTCCACCCACTTAGTGAAATGATCAATAGTTACTATAAATTTGTTCTCACTTGTAGTCTGGGGAAGGGGACCTACTACATCCAAACTAATGGTTTGGAACAATTGTTGAGGGGTATTGGGTTCATACTGGTATTGAGTCTTTAAATAAATTGCTTCTTGCACATAGGGCAAGCTTCCAAATTATCAACAATTGATTTCTTCATTTCATCCCAACAGTACCGATCCTTAACCCACTCAGACGTTTTCTTCGCCCCTCCATGACCTAGGGTGGTATAAGCTTCTAGGATAGCTGGTACGCATTTTGAGGGCCAAAGGTAAGGCAGCCGCTTTGCCCCCACTTGTTTATACAACTTTTCATCCTCCACTTTTGTGTTGTAGGAGTGCTGGGATAAAATCTTCTAAACGGGCTCATCCTCATCCTCCCATTCATTTGGGTTCATTAATAGGTCATGTAACCTATACGCCTTACTGTCATACAAATGAAGGATTAGCAGCCTCATCAACCCATTAACATCTAATTGACGGGTCCCAGCATGGTGTTCAATCTTCATATCATAATGCTGGAGCCATAGAGCCCAATGAGCTAACTGCCCATACAGGGTCCTTTATGTTTTGTAACCATTTTGAGAAAGCATGGTCCTTAACCACCGTGAAGGTGGTCCCATACAGGAAAGGGCGGTAGAATTTTACAGCTAACAGAACGGTAAGACACTCCTTTCATTACAATGTAGTTGCATTCCACTTTTGACAGCATCTTACTGAAATAGGATACTGGATGATTTGCATCATTTTCATCTAATTGGGCTAAGATAGCCCCAAATGGTATAGTTTTAAGCGTCAGTAAACAGAATAAAAGGTATATTGTAATCTGGGTGTCTCAGGATAGGACGTTGTTGTAGCAGTTGCTTTAACATTTCAAAAGCGGCTTTTTGTTCAGCACCCTAATTGAAAGGGGTGTTCTATGTCAATAAGCGAATGAGAGGCTCAGTGAGCTGGGCAAATTTGGGGGTATTTTATGGTAATACCTCATCATCCCTAGAAATACCTGAATATCACGTAGATTCTTAGGGGGAGGAATTTTTGAAATCTCTTTAATCTTATCTTGCATGGGTTGGATTCCTTCTTGGGAAATGGAGTGTCCAAAGAAATTAAATTTCTTATGGAAGAAGGTAAACTTTGAGGGTTTCAACTTAATATTTGACTTGCATAACCATTAAAACACCTTTTTCACATGCTTTAGATGTTCATTGAAGGTTTGTGAGAGCACGTGATATCATCAAGATATACGATGAAACAAGTTAACTTCAGGTCCCGCAATATTTGGTCCATCACATGCTGAAAAGATGCAGGTGCATTACACAACCCTTGAGGTAATCAGGTGGGTGGAATAGACCCTCACTGCAAATAAGAGCAAATTTCTCCTGGTCTTCAGGGTAAAGGTTCATTTGCCAATAAGCCGCTAGCTAAGTCCATGGCAGAAAAGCCTTAGACCCCAAAAGTTGAGCTGGGGCATCATCAATGCGAGGGATAGGATAGCTATCCTTCTTTTGAGGTTATTCAACTTTTAGTAGTCCATAACTATCAGATGACCTCCGCTTTTCTTTTTAATAAGCAATAGAGGATAAGACCAAGTGCTTGGATAAGGAACTAGTAGCCCTTTTCTCAGTAACTTCTTGAGTTCTGTCCTCATCTGCTGTTCTTTAACCTTTGACTTGTGGTAAGGTTTTGACCAAATAGGACGGGCAGCATCCACATCTCCGGAGTTACACCCGCCTTTCATGTGACCATAGTCATTGTCTGATTTAGAAAATATGTCGCTACATTCATCTAATAAAGTATGAACTTTCTTATTAATTCGACTGGGGTTAACTCATCTAAAATATGAACATTAGGTAGAGTACACACCAGTTTATCCATAAGCAAACCCAAATTATCCATAGAGCTAATGGAGTGGATACGTTTATTGTCCTCCATTGGAAGTAAAAATCCTCTGTAAATCTCCTGGTGATTTTATATTATCATGTCCTTTCCACTGAGGTTTTCCAGCAGAAGGGTAATAAGACCATTGGTAGGCTGGGTCTAGTATCCCTGGCAATACCTAGGCTCTAAGGGGCTAACGCCTTCAAGACTTTTAATAAGCAACAAGCGGTGATGTGGGATTTGGAGTGTGATTTTATTGTCAATTACGCGTTGTTCACCAGGCATAATTTAATACCTCATCTTCAGCATAGAAAGGAATGCTAATCTCGCATCCAATGAGTTGGTCAATAACTTAATGTTGCGCCCAGAGGTAGAATAAGGTAAAATTATAGCGGAAAATGGTAATTGACTAGGCAAGAGTATTCATGCTTGTTGGTTTCTTTACTTGAAAGGATCAAAGGGACTTCATAGTTGAGCAACGTGAGGAATTCTTGCTTCATATTGATTGTTCCCTCCTACTCAATCATAAATTGGGTGCCGATGAGCATATCATATATGTTATTGTCCAAAGCCACAGCAGGGGCTGATAGGATAAGCTTCCCAATTCAAATGTGAAGTGAAGAGTATGTCCCAATAGCGTGAGTATTGTTGAGACCTGCGGTTCCAAATTCTTGCATGTACTCCAAGTCAGGTGCTAGCTTTATCTTCTTGATAAGCTTAGATGAGGTTACATTAACTGGGGAACCAGATTCCAAAATGGCCAGTATTCAGATTTTTTATAACCACTTCAACTTTGGTGAGAGTTCCTACAAATTTAGGTGCCGAAGCTAAGGCCTCCTTGATCCAAAAGGTGGAGTATAATTTGCGAGCAGTCTCAGTATATTTATCCAAGATGGTTTTCATGAGCTGGACCCGCTGAAAAGGTCGAATCAAACTAGCTAATAATTGATCACCATCACTGGCAGTGTCAATAACATTTGGCCATCTTAAAGTTTGTCTGATGTACTTTCCATCAGGTATGGTGGTACAATCTACTCCTCCAGCGTTCAAATGATCAGGAACCTCTACTTACGCAGGTGCTCCAAAATATAGAATCCAAAATCTTCATAACTCCCCTCAGATTCATCTCCAAGGGTATTCTTCACCACTGGCAATGTCGCAGTTGAAATAGGGGGTATGGCCCCCTGAGTTTGGATAGCCTTAGGCCGCGTAACTACCAGCTTTTTTGGAGGGGAAAACACTAATGCTTTGATGGGCATGTGCAGGAGCATGGTATCAACTACTTTACTAGTTTCCACTTTACATGAGGGTGTGGTATCCTATTTGAGTTGCACTGAGTAAGCAGGTTTTGCAGGGAGGATAGGCACAGGTGGGCTCACCCTCGACTGCTCAACAGGCGGTAGCTCCTCAATGGCGAGAGCTGAGGATTTAACTCAGCCTTCATTGGTCGTGGCACATAAAATTAATTCGGCCACATCTAACAAAGCCTCTTTTATGTCGTAGTAGGTTTTGAAGTCACATTCTAATATGATAATATGCCTGACTAGTGAAGGCTGAGAATCTAACCCAGTTAACAGGGCAGAAATAGCAGAATCAAGGTTAAGCATGTTTTAGGTTGACAACCTTTTCACAAGCAAGGTAGAATTGTTCCGCAAAGGCGATAGGCAATTCACTCTCATAAATGCTAAGGCGCATAAAGACCTGTTTTTCCCTGTGTAGAGTCTGCTTTAATCCGAATTCAGCTAAAAGAGCCTCCTTCACCTCTGCCCAGGTGTTTAAAGAGTTCAAGTTAGGCACTATCATTATTTGCACTGGATGGCTTAAACAAAGAAGGATGTGTCAAACTTTTCGCTTGTCTGTTGTGCCATCCATAGCAGCTTCATAAACGTACAAGAAGGTAGTAATGCTACCCTCACCAGGAGTGAACTTTTCCTTTAGGGGTGTTTGTAAGAGCGCTGTTCAAGCTCATTAAGGCGAGATAAAACGTTTGTAGTTGCTTTTCAAGAGCAACTATTTTTGGCGTACAGGGATCCCTGTAGTAAGCACCATTTTTAGGAATCCAGCTTTCTTGTGCTAGATGGTTCTATGCCTCTGGATCCCACAAAGGCCTTTAATAGAAAATAATAAGAGCTACTACAAAATATGAATTTTATATTATTATTGGGAGTGCGGGGTAAAAAAAGAAATTTTTCTTAATACTCAAACAATCAGTATTTAAACTGTTTAAGGGTTGGGAGGAATTTGAGGATAGGTTCAGAATTGCTTAGAGGCTTCAAATTAGGTGATATGGTATACGCTTCTATCAGATATTAGGAATTGTGAGTTACTTTTTGGTAAAACGATAACTGGGGTTTTGGGGCATAATGTACCCATGCAGTAGTGTCTTGATGTATTTTAACTAATCACCACTCAATAAAATACTAATATCTTGGGGGACCTCCGCCACAATTATAAAGGTGGTAGTCCCCACGTAGGTGATTGGAAGGACCTGATTGTGGTTGGGGACTTGCCTTCTGATGGTCACCACACGGTCCTTCATGTGGTCAGAGTAATCTGACTGCTAGATTTCACATTAGTTGCTTGCACAGGTTTTGAAATGGTGTTATTCCAATTAGTGGGGTTCCACTGAGAATTGGCCAGAGTCTTTTGGCTGATATCCTCAAAATCATCGTTCTTCTTAATTAATTTGCTTTTAAGATCATTGCAAATTCTTAAATGGCTGACATTTCCCCATTTAGGAAAATCTCAACTCATGACATTCTTCCTCTTCAGCTGAGATAACAAATGTCCAACAATTACTATCAAGCAATGTGAATTGCACACATAACCATACCTTTGCAGCTACTTATAGAAACGATCAGCAAGAAAGCAAGATTTTAAAAATTGGTGCTAACTACATGTAATAGTTGAGTAAGATAAGCCAGTTTACAATGTCATATAAGGAAGAATGAAGAGAACTATGGACGGAATTGGCAACCATCAATAAAGCACACCTTGAGTTCAGCTGATCATAAAGAATTCACTGCTTTAGAGGAGAGAGTCACTAAGTTTGAAGATGGAGTGGAAGAAGTTTTGGGCTTCAGCAATGAGCAAATCAGAAAGATAGCATCCTGAAAAAGAAAGAAGGTTAGCCGAGGTAATATGTTTAAAACCGGAAAATGTATTTCATAGAAGATTTTGTATGACTGCACACACTCATCTTGGACATGGAATGTCTAGTGAAACAAGTCAACGAACTGAGGAACCTTAAATTTAAATGCAAAACATATGCGGTGAACATTGGTAAATAAATTACTCCAAGAACTCCAATTGTAGTCAACAACTCTTAGAAATATGCCAACTGCGTTTGCTACTACTTTGGGGATGCCCCCTGAGATTTAACCTCTAGTCAGCCAGGTAGCTGTACTGCAAGTGGCAGCTAAGTAAAATTGAAGAAATTCAAAGCCACGCTAAAACCACCCACTTTGCATCAGGATAACGCTCCTGCATTCTTCCATCTGTTTAAAATGACTATGTTTGGTGTAGTGAAAGACAAAAAACTTTGACAGTTATCAAATGTTTGAATACTGACTGCAAAACTTGGCGTTGCCGCATTTTGTGGAAGACAGATGATCCTATGTTGATCCAAGGCTGCAATTATGAATGAGTTTGGAAGTCCCTTGCGTGTGTCATAATGCAAGAAAGAATTTATAGGGATTAATTCCTGAATGATGAAAATATTAGCGAAATTCTTAAACTTATTTTATCAAGTATCACTGATTTTGGTATAAGAAAAAGTTTTGAACAGTTTTAAAATGCAGATTTTATTACATGCAGCTCTTTGTACTTATTGCATTTCTTATCAAATGATATCTTCCATGCTGGTCACCAAAATAACCACCTCTCAAATGGTGGATCACTTGAAGATGTTAGGCGCCAAAATTTAAGGCCTCTAGTTTAAGTTAAAAGCCTAGTCTGGTCAGAAATTTGAATACCGCCAAATTTTCCAAAAACGCTAAAGAATTGCCCAATCAAGCAGTGCTAATAAAACCAAGAGGTTCAAATGGACAGACAAGAGCAATATGCGCAGTGACCAGTGCAGGGGGTAGAACCACATCACTGCCCAGTGCTTTAGCAAGAAGCCTAAGGAGCAATAATGTGGTACAGGCTAAGGAAGCCAAACTGCCACAAGAGTTGGGAAAAGGGCAACAGTCTAGATGTGGTACAATATATTGCTGTGGTTAAACCTGTTCCTACCAATATCATAAATGAAGACAAGTCATCATTAACCAGTTTGTCGGTCATGATGAGCTGGAATAGCTTTATCAAGTGGTCAACTTAGATGTCAATGCAGTAACATGAGCTGAAGAAAAGGGGATCTACCCTAAAAATTTACAGTGTTTGCTCGCCCATATGCATGCCAACTTGAAGACAAGATCTAATCTTCTGATAATCCAGACAAACTAGCCAAGTTCATATTAGATGAAGCATACCTGTCAATTCCCTTTAGTGCAATCAATAATTTTTCCCTGTTTTCTTTGTGCAGATAAATCACACCCTTAAATCAATAAACAATGATACTATACACTCAGTATACACTATTTTACGATACTCTGAGTATATATACACTGATATTTGTCAATAAAGTATGTATGCAAGATTTTTTGACAGTGGGGTATTAATTAATAATTTTTGAGCAATTTAGTGAAGAAAAAGAAAATCTTGCCCAATATGGAACATAAGAAAGAATATGGGACCGCTGGGCCTGATACTACCACCTCCTGTGGAGTCTATATCGCATTGCCACTCAGTTTTAAATCCTTGGTGGTATCTGCCCCAGCTATGTTTTTGGACAAAAAAAACTACAATATTCTAATAGGGACCAAGTTTTAGGAAGTATGGAGTTAAATGCAACTTGAAGACAAAATACTGACCATATTGGGTCAAACGCTGCCTCTGGTCTATCAGTGAAATGGGGAAACTCCATTTACCAAGAAAACAACTATATCAATATGATCAACAACGATGGCATCATCCTGATCCTGCCACCAATTGATTGGACAAAAGCGGATAGAATTAATGGAATTCCTCGAAAATTGGGGAATTCTGTTACAAATTAAGACATCAAACACCATACCATTGGGATTTTAAAACATTGTTGATATGAAATCGACTTTGTAAATACCTGAGCAGTTGTATGGAAAGGTAAGTTGTCCATGGAAGAAGTCCAGAGTAGCACCATGGGTGGAGCCTGGAATAGTTATGCTGGGCCATGAAGAATTCTGAGTTCTCAGGGTGAATCTGAGCGGAAAACCAATGAAGGTTGAAAAAGGTCTGACTGTTGCATTTATCCATTGTCACAATTCTAATATTACTGGATGATAAGCCCTAAGGTGTTGCAGCTGAATAGGTCAAATCAATGATCCTGACTATGAAGTATGATTATTTGAGAACCTTAGGACGAGGCTATATTGGGTTGGAAAGGTATTTTGGATCTCCTTTGAATTGGGCAATAGGGTGATGTCAACCAATGAAAAATAATGAGATGTCAACGTATGGTAAATATTGAGCGAATCGCCTCAAACTAAGGTGAACATGAACTTTATATTTTGAACTCTGCTGGAACCAATGAGAATATGATGAAACAAATAGTTAAATAAAAGGGTTTGTATTGACTGAGGTCACTGCGATATCAGCAAGGTAAGAAGCTTGAAAGGGGGAGGTTTTTTGTTAGAAAAGAGAGAGCGGAGCAGAGAGTGTTCGTCAAAAATATAAAAATTGATAAAAAGTGTAATCAGAGCTATAGCTCCAATTTTTATCTTACATCATTTTACATGTATTTGAAGGACTAACAATCTCCATATCATCCATTCTATTGCTCAGTGGGCTCAAACCTGCACAAAATCCCTTCAGCGTATCTCAACGATTCTTCCAAAATTATAACACTCATCTTATCCCAATGGTGAAATTGAGAAATTTTATGATTTTGGTACCCTTTCCAATATGAATCCTGGCAGGGGTTGCCAAGAAAATCAATTTGTTGGTCAATTGAGAGCAACTTGCTGATCAAATGGAATTACAGCTTCATGAGGTGCTAAACTATTCATGAAATATCAGGAAAATATTTGTATGAATGATCCTGACTTAGTATGTGCAAAGAACGTAATCCATAAAGTTGACACTGAAAAATTTACCAATATGGATGAGACTGATCCAGTTATTGAAAGCAGACATGGTAGTAGTTGTAGAGGAAATTAGCAAACAATTGTAGCATGGGCTCCTAGTTACATCATCAGCCCCCTGGGTGAGCCTTATCTTAATTGTCAAGAAGAAGGATGGATCTAATAGGTAATGATCAATTATCAGATATTGAATAAGATAACAAAGAAGGATTCATATTCACTATATAAATTGATGATGCTTTTGACTGCCTGGGAGAAGCAAAGTAATTCTCTGTGATGGATCTAATCTTGTGAAATTGGAAAATCGACTTGCCAGCTGAAGACAAAGAGAAGTAAGTTACCATTACTGCACAGGGTCTGTACCAACCAACTCTGATGTCCCAAAGTCTTTGTAATTCACCTGCGACGTTCTAAAGAGCCAAGAACGCCATATTGACGACCCAATGTTGTCCTGCGTCCTGGTGTAGATGAAAGATATAAATGTGTTCAGTAGAACTTTTACTGACCATTTACACCATTTGGAAGAAATTTTTAAGAGACTATCAGCGGCCAATATGAAGATCAAGCCAAGGAAGTGCCACATCTTCAAAAATAGTTGGAATATCTGGAATTTGTCATTAACTCCAGCGGGCTGCGGCCACAAACACAGCAGATTAAAGCCATATAGTGGATGGCTATACTGAGGATTGTCAAAAATATACATGTATTTTATAATGGTCAGATACTATATAAGACTCATATGGAATTTGCGAAAATTGCTGAACCCCTTTTCCATCTGCTAAAGAATCCAAAAAAAGATTTTTATGGTTTAATGAGGCTTAAGATTCATATAACTGAGATAAGCCAGTACCTTATTGTTTGGTTTTAAATATCTGAATTTCAATAAGAATTTTATTATACAGATCAATTCTTTGCTGATATTAATTGGCGCCTTCCTGAGTCAAGTGGATGAAATTAGGGATAAGCATCAGGTAGCTTATGTGAGCAGACATTTTCAGCAGATGAACAGAACTACACTGGCACTGAGCGTGAATACCTAACAGTGATTAATGGATGTAAAAAAATTTTATATGTATATTCATGGTATGCACTTTAAAGTGGCGACAGACTACTCCTCCCTGCGCTGGCTGCGCAAGTTAAATGAGTGGAAGTCGTCTGCTCTGATGGGCACTGAAGCTTCAAGCATATGACTTTGAAATATATTCACTGGGCGGGAGCTTCTCATCAATATGCAGACGGTTTATCAAGGCTACCAATGATCCAAATGGTGCACCATCAGGATGATGAACTATTCCAGCGGATGTTCAATGAAGATTAGAAAAAAGCCCAATAAACTCTCAAGATGCACTTCAAAAAGCTATAAAAAACATTGAGTTTTAGTATGGACAAGTATATAAGACAATTAAAAGTAAACGTTTTTAGCACTATTTGTGCATAACCCAAAAAGGGGAGCCACCATGCATCTTTATTTTGCAAATGAGCCAAACAAAGGGATTATCATAATTAACTAGTCCTAGTATAGCCTTAGTTTCAGCTTAGGAAGCCATATCAGATCATGAGAAAGCTTTGGGGAAACTTTTGTCCAATATCAGCTTTAGCTGGCGGACCATGGTGGATAGCGTAGGAGTTGAAGTATTAGCTGAATGTGGCATAAGGAGTTATAGTTGGGGTTTATTCATTAATGAGGACTGCCATGTCCATTGCCTCAACATATTGAGCAAGCTGATGCTCAGCAAAAGTGATGAGAGCCAGCTCACAAGTAAATGACTTAATGCGCTGGCGAACTTGGGGATAACTGGGGTAAAAAAGAGAGGTGCTTGCTGCATCATTTCAAGTTTAGCTCACACCAAAAGTGAGCTCCTAAATCGCATATCTTGCATCTTCCTAAAATCATGAGGGACATTGGTGATACTCTCAACCAAGAGTTTACATCGCCCCATGTAGTTACTGCAGAGTAGGGTGTTGGCAGTAACAGCAGCGGCTTCAACTGCCATGACTGAAAACATTTACTATTAACAAAAATGTCTGAACAAGCAGCAATAGTTCAATATGAACATAAGGTTGTCAGACATGGAGGCATGAGAAAGGCAACAAACAATATTTGCCAGTATTACTACTAGGAGTCTATCGACTATGATGTGGCCAATTATATTGCTTGCTGTGTGAAGTGGCAACTGCATAAACCACAAAAGAACACCACTGGATATTGGCTGGTCCCAGGATTTGACTGGCATACAGTGTCCATCGATGTTATGGGACAACTGAATATGAGCCAGGGAAGTCAAATACATCTTGTTGCAATTGACCATCTAACAGGATGGATTGAGATAAAGGCCTTGTCAAAAGTGGCCGTTAAAAGTACCGCGTATTTTATTTTGGACCAAATCGTTTGTCAACATGGTAGCCTGCAAGTATTGTTGAGAAAGAATGGAACAAATTCCATATCTAATGGGATCCTAAGTTTGAATGAAATAATAGGATCTGAGGAGTCATGTCAGTCCCCTACCAGCTGGAAATGAATGGACTGGTAGAATAAGTAAACGAAAAGCTGGCCTTGACGCTGAGGAAGCTGGTCGCTGGAAAATCTTCCACGTGAGGAACTTACCTCATTTTGGTGACATTTGCATATGGCATCAATCACCATAAAGTGATGGGAAAAATTCCCATTCAAATTGTTGTTTGGAGAAAGGGCACATTACAACGATTCTATACTCAGCAGTTGAACCAACATTGGGGATGAGTACAGAGCAGTACCTACTTCAACTATTGAACATGCTGATCAAAGTGTAATCACACATTTGAATGCCTTTGATGAGATTGATCAAGGATAAGATGACATACAATAAGAACTAACCAGCGTTGCATAAATACATGTAGGTAATAGGGTAGTTTATTGTGACATGCATGGCTTTGTGTTAATGAACTAATTGGATGTTCTGTGGTTAAGTCCATTTAAAATTATCATCAAGAAGTGATGGATGCATATTCCATCAAGAACCTCACTGACGAGAGAATAGTGAACTGGGTCTATTTGAAGACCTTATAGCAGTAGATCCAAGTAAAAAAATAATGGAAGTGTTCCCAAAGGACCACTGGTACACTAAGATGGTTACATCCTAACAATTTTAGTTGAATCCTAAAAAAGGACCGGTGTACTAAAATAAATGGTTAAGCCTTAAAAATAAAACCTCTGAACCATAAAAACTGGTAGGTTTAAGTATAGTTACGAACCATTTTGGGGGAATAATAAAAGAAAAGATGGACCGCTGAAATGAGATAGGTCATGTTCCATAATTAGAACAAGAAATATAAAATAAATTGATAATTTATAGAAAAGAAGTAAAAAAACATACAAAATATTGTATATCTAACAATTTTTTATCAATTACCTTGACTTGCAGGATGATTCCGCTTATTTCGCCTCTTGGGGAGATGGGATGTATGACAGTAGGAGTGAACAAGCCATCTAATCTATTTTAGATCAAACTTTAGTAAGGGCTAGACCCACCCAAAGCCAACTTCTTTGAGCAGAAGCTGAGCCTTAAGAGAACGCGACCAGGGGAAGAGAAGTTAAAATGTTGAAACAAGACAAACATGATACTTCAGATCAGAAGAGGCGAGAATCTTCAGCAGAAAGATTGTCCAGATAGTTCTGGTACCATGAAATAGATGAATTTGCATATGATCTGGACATGCTTTGGGATGCTGGACTTTTTATTAATTTTTTGACATCATCCACTTTGGTACTAATTAAGCTCCAATTTACTTTAATCTCAGCTTAATTAATTTCTAATTTAAAAAAAGGTCTCCAAAAAATTACAAAAATGCAAGAATGGTATGACCAAAAAAGTTTCAAGAGAAAAAAGATAACAAGAACATATTTAATTAATTATTCTTATTTTTGCTACAAGAAAGAAATTGACAGTAGTAACATCCTGCCAAGGATGAGGAGGGATAACAAGGAACCAAGGATGCTGAAGCAAGATCTTGAAAACGATGAAGGGTCATATGCCCTGAGTGGGGAAACTGGCTTTCAGAACTAGCATCAGCACAAACAAAATGACTAGTCTGGCATGGCAGTGGGTCATGAGGAATGCACTTTGAGGAGGCATCGGTGAGGAAAAAGGAAGAAAACTTCAGGCCAAAGGTTCTTATGAGCAGTGTTGATTGCGGAAAGAGCTGTGCTCCACTGGAAACATGGAAGTATTTGACCTGTCCTAAGGGAACATTCTCATGTCCTGATCTTAATCTTGCTCGAAATATTGGCAAGAGATGAACGTGTTGCTATTTTTGACAACTTTCCGAGCTTCCTAGGTTATCTTCTGGTTCACTAGGGGATAAATCCTACTATCAAATGAATCAGATATTTGTTAATTTCAAATTTTGGCTTAATAATGTTTTCAGATTTTTGTGTAATTCTGCCAGGTTCAGATCCATTGAGATCAATCTGTGAAATGCATAAGATAACATCGGACAGAGTTGCCACTAAAATTGAGGCATCTGATAGTTAATTGTTGATTAAATATTATGTGTACTAATTTTGGGAAAGGTCAGGTTTTATCACAAACTGATTGGGGTTTTATTTAGGAATTAAAATCGAGTGATACCACCTGCAACTAGCAAATTAATTTTTTTGTATTGATACTTTCGTTAATGTGTAAAGAGGCATATTAAATAAGAAGTTTTCTAGCCAAATGTGGTTGGTTTGGTGTAATCAAACTGAAATTTTAGGGACACATTTTAAGGCTCTTTTCGTTTTCAGGTCTCTGGGATGTACAATGGAGAAATCCATTGCCTGATGGAGAAGACCATTTCCAGAAGTGACTAAAAAAGAAATTTAATGATAGCAGCTGCCATTTCCTTGCTGTGGCGCCAACTGAGTAGTTAGGCTTTGAATTTCTCTATAAATTCCCTAGATTTTTAATAAAAAAGATGATTGAAGATTGCATAGAAGTAATAAATTCATTTCGTCTTCATTTTATTTTTTGTTGTACAATAATTGTTGACTATTTTGTTTAATAAATAGTAAGGATCGTGTATCCTTACAAGAGAAGCATACCTTTAGATTCATATCTCCGCCAACTCATCATGATGAGAATTAAGGCTGGGTACCTCTAAATTGATAGTAATTAAGTTCAGCCAGGATAGGGAAGAAGTCCCTAGTTGTCAGCATAATCAGTATTTTGTGGATCAACCAAGGTAAGCGTTGGACCACCACCTACTTGGGTTATCTTCAAGCTACAGATACTAATTTTCATACTATTATCACACATATATCTATAAAACTATCAATCAACATGAATTATGCACACAACTAAACCTATGCAGATAACTTCTGGAAACTACAAGCAAGAAAACCAGATCTAATATAGGATATTATCGCCAGCTTATTCCACCCTCTGATGACACTTCTGAGCCTCTAATATTTATTAAATAGTTATATTATTTCAACGGAAAGAAGATCAACAACAAGCCTTAGAACCATAAACGCGTAGCTCTCTCCCATTTGCCAGTACTTATATATCTTAATTTTGATAAACCCCTTCTACTTTTTTCTGATGTTAGCGATATATCTATCAGAGTTAGATTATCTCATCACCATGAAAGTTTAGTGGACCATCCCATCGCCTACTATAGCAAAACCTTAACTTGAAAAAACGCAACTATAGTGTCATGGAATGTGAATGCTTGGCATTACTACTGAATATGAAGCACTTCTGACCCTATTTATATGGGAATTATTTTACTATAATTATTGACCGAGCTTCTTTGTGATACCTGCAACAAATGAAGGATCCTTAAAGGAAGTTAGCTCAATGGTCATTAAAACTTCAGAACTACGGTTTTTCATCATTCATCAACCAGGGCTTATTACCCAAAGTCTAATTGCTTATCCAGGCTCCTCATATTAACTCTAACCAACCCTGAGGAGGATCGACTCTATGACCTCATAAATTAATTGCAAATATAGAAAGAAGAATCCACGACCCTTCAAAAAAATTTATAAAAAATTGGCGAATCTCCAAGGTAAAAATTGAAAACTATACAAACTTGCATCTTGACAATGGTTGCCCTAAAATCGACCTTCAGCTTAACTGAAATCATATTAAAGGGACATCTGCAAGTTGGCCTCGAGGGAATTCAGAAAACTTACCAGTGGCTCAAGAATCAATGTTACTGGGAAGGAATGAAGTCTCAATCCTAGATGTATAAGAGTTCTGCCTGGTATGTAAAAGTCAAGCTGGACTAATCCCTGACTTCAACATCCAGTGGTTCACCTGTAAGCATTGCATACTATAGGTATTGATGTTGTGGGACCCCTCACTCAAGCCTCTGATGGTAATTGATTCCTCCTAGCCATAGATCATTTAACTAAGTGGATTGAAGCAGTATCTCTACCCTCCGCTTTGGCAAAACTACCACCACGTATATATATAATTGGATTATCACCCAGCATGGGTGCCCTAACATAATTCTCTTAAATAACCTGCATAATTTTCAATTGTCATTTGTGCATGATTCAGATGAGCTGATGGGAATCATCCAGTTATCTTTCACTATATACCATCCTACAACTAATGTAATGGTAGAGTGGGTGAATGGTACTCTAATTTCAACTCTTCAAAATAGCCTCAACCAATCCTCTTCATTGGAACCAATATTTTCCTAGTGCAATTTTGGTCTATAGAATAAGCTATCATTGTATCTAAAGATGTCACCCTTTCAAGTGTTGTATGGAAGAAAGCCCCTGCTGCTCTCTAAAGCGCAGGCCATGCTAGACAAGCTTACCAAAAGACCATGAAGTAACTATGCAAAGCATTGTCAATGAGATTATCTGACTTCAGGCTCTGGTTTCCAAAAACTTATCTGCTACAACAAATAGAGAATTAAATTAATTTAAATAAAAGCATGGCTCTCTGCACACCTTCCAACTGGGTGAATTAGTTTTTTTACCATCATCAGTATGGAGGTCAGATAAAAATTTGTGAAACAACTAGTTGGGGCCCTACAAAGTTATTAAGTTTGGCAATGAACATTTTATTGGGGTGGTTGCTCATGGTACTGTGGTAAATCGCATACACAGTCAGTTCTCTGAAAATTTCCCCCTCTGCAATAAGATCTTGATGGGGGTGTTGTTGAAATTCCAACCCAAGTCAAAGATTTTTGTGTGTCAGATAAAGGGAATTTACCAAATCGGATGAAATAGACAATTATTATTGAGGATAATCCCTAACTAATTTCAAACCTCTTAATATTGGGGATCAACCCTAACTAAATCCTATTCTCTCAATATCGGTGATTTACCCTGATGAATTCAAGCAAATATTGCTCACTTGAAACCCCCTAATATGGGGTTCAAACCCAATCTATGCGATGATTGAATACAGAATAACATATGTGACCAGCATTCCGCAGAATCCCCAATTAGTAATGAGTATAGATCTTAGGTTGGACGATTGGAAGTTTACAAAAACTCCCTGATCTCCAATATAATCATGTTTCTAAGTAAAATCACTTGACTCTCTTTTTGCCATTAATAATTTGGCTTACCTCTATTCATTTAGTGACTAAAGCAAAGTAAGGATTTATCACTCAAGGATCTTTATCTTGAGTGAAGACTTTTCATCCAAGAAAATTAAAAATTATAATCTAGCACGCAGGAACTTTCTGTCTACTTCCTTAAAATAAAGGACAAGTGGTTTACAACCCCTTTTTCATGACAGAAAGGAAGGTTCATTGTGCAATTCACCAATCCAATATTCTCCAGAAAATTAAAACCAGTGTCTCTTGAATCTCCTCTTAACCATACCTCACACTTCTCAAGTGACACACCAGCGAAACCTCCTGTAGTGAGATAAATGTCACGATTTTTTCAATTTGCTACATCAGAGCTCTTCCAGTTATATAGGCCACACAGTATGAGACTACTGGCTCTTGCTCCTTCATTTTCCTTGGCAGACCTTTTCACTAAAAGTTTGCAGGGCAACCCACCAACCTAACAGAAAACGACTTCACTTTGGTATACTAACCCTTCTTAGGTGTAACCACTGATTTTGTATTCCATTATAAGCACAGCTCCCTTACTACTTAATACTCGCATCAATCAGCATCCCTCTTACTGTGCATTGGTGGTCCTCAGCCCCCTTCCTGGGCAGCCTGACCCCTCGCTCCTTTACTATCATGACTGACAGCCATCATTTCACATTTGTTGGTGGCCAGTTGGCCAATTTCCCATGGGGCTTTATTGTAGTGTCAAGGTATGGGAGATGTTAGTACTGACTAATCCAGGTGCATTACCTAGCACCTACATTGGGGATCTCCTATCCCACTTTGACTAATCTTGCGGCCTAACTACTAGAAACTCATAAAGGATGGGCGCAAGAGAGATCTTTATTAAGAGGGAAATTCAACTATTTATATCTAAGCTTTTTTCTGACAATCCGCTCCCTGCCTATCAACAACCATCAAAATTCATCTCTGTCATCCCTTTTAATTATCAGCCTTCTGCTGACAACTATTCCCTCTAATAGACTGCACTCAAACATGAATTATAAAATTTGTTCATACTCAGCATCATTAGCTTGTAAGTCATATATAAATTTAAAATTAGAATTTAATCAAGTTATCCTTGGCCTTTAGTCTTCAGTAAATCAGAACACTGGGTGTCAGAATGAGCATTGCTCACTAATTTATTAAAACCCTCATCATTCCACCGGCAATACAATTATACTCTTCATAAGTCGCTGGCTTATACCACATAATACATGAATGGATCATCCCTAGCATTAATCACGCAGTGATCCTGAGTACCTTGACGTCAAACTCATAATCTGCCATGGTTGAAAAATTTTTGTTGACATCCTTTGCTCCGGTGCCAGTGTCAAGTTTACTAATAAATTAGTCATATAAATGTCAATCATAATCAAATCAATTGCCAGCGATTGAAAGACCTAATTTGCTATTAGGGATTGGCCCCAATACTTTTTCAGTTCTGGCAGATTCATTGAGATAGCTCAACCCAACCAAATGGGGAGCATAAATAGGCTTACTAAACTAAAATATCATTAAAATGTGGTAATTAGTTGATCCATTGGCTCTGATAATGTTTAACTTAAAAATGATAATTATGGGACAAGTCTATTTAATTAATGTTCTGATACTATGTAACATATGTAGTGTCAGACAATTACATGTCTGATATTGCAAAAAGAGTTTTTAATTGATAATAATGACAAAATTGGTCAAAAGAGCCTTTCCAATTCTCGGTGGAACCCCTCAAATCAGGGTAACATTTTTGTTAATACTACTTGGACATTTAGCATGAGTTTAGGCAGTTGGATTGCACTGACCATGAAGCATAATCAGGGGTTCAATTGGAGGTTCCTCCCCGGCCCACTTCTAGTTCAATTCAAACACCTAAGAGGGGAGCACCCCCATTTATATGCTTGGCAGTGGTCCCTTAAGGTGCAACTATTTTCTCTCACAATGATCTGCTAAAATATATCAAATCTTTTCCCCATGGGTTTATCTTGCCTACAAAATGACCCTCCCTCAGCTGTTTCATCAAAGCGAGGTGAGTTTGAAAGCTTTGATAGGAAAAAACCCATATTTTCTAAATAGCTTAAAGCTAGCTATAAACTTTTCTTTCTCGTTGCAATCACTTTGCAACCTATTCAATTCAAGACTAATCTAGTTTGATAATCTCACAGAGGAGATTAGTCTGCGCCCATGTCAGGGAGCAGTTGGGCAAGCGAGGTAAGAGGAGCAGGTAGAAGGCTTACAGCCTCCAACATTTGAAAACACCCCAGAGAATCTGGCGGATAACCAAAGATTTTAAAAATCCGGTGGTCACTATTTCCCCAGAGATACTCGCATGGCAAGCATGTTGCAACCAGTACATCAACACGCCACACTCCCAGCTACTTTTGTCGGTGGAATTCAGAGTCCGTGTGTTTCTGGACATCCAAAAAACGGCCTTATGGGAAAAATTTTGTGAAGATTGCACACAATTTTCCCGACTGCAGTGTACATTGCACCTTACTCCATGTCACGCGGTTGGCTGGACCTATGTTTCAAAAGCAAAAAGGCAGCAGATAAGGCTGCAGTGGTGCGCGTAGTGGTCAACCTCCCCGAAGGGCAATGAGTCATCAAAACCAAATGCACCAGATGGACAAAATCAAACCAAATTTTCCTCACGTTTGATTTCTTGCCTACTATGGTAAAATGTGACAATTTGGAACAACACCTGAAAGATGGTCTCACCATATATGGAAAAATACAATCTTTTAAAATGCAACGCTTCACACTGATGCCACACCTGTGCACTGGCAAAGCCATTGCAGTTCTGACTCCAACTGAGGAGATCACAAAGGACCTAACCCAGATCCCGCACACCACATATATCAATATCAAAGGGCATACACCCACCCTTTCCAGGTGACCGTGGACAGTGCGCCCCCCATTTGCACCCACTGTGATGCGTTTGGCCATAAGGTGCATGCATGCCCCATCAAGGAGGGCGTCACATTCCAAGAGCACCCCTCGGTGGCCATGGCCAGTGGAGAGGCGCACTACAAACCAATTGCAAGCACCAAAGAGGCTTTCCCATGGGGAGCACAAGGCTGCTACCTACTGGTAAAGCCTATCTCCCCGCAAGAGCAGAAGAAGGCTAAGCAGACCCATAGGGCCGCGGCCAAGGAAGTGGCCAAAGCCACCACCACTATCCCACACTCACAACGCCAAGAGGACATGGAAACCTTTGCAGCGGAAGCAACTTGGGTATCCATCAACCAATCAGATTGGAAAGCCCATGCTGAGTGGGCCACTCAATCTGAGGATCTGTTAAGAGATTCGATCTCACCCAATCATTGCACCCAAGCTCTGGTCAAAACTGACTTGGGACCCATCCCAACTGAAAAATTTTTTTTGACCCACTCAACGGTGCACCAAACTCATCTGCACCGCAAAAAATTGTCTGACGTTGGGAAAACAAAAAGCGAAGGCTAAAGCCAATATGACTCTTTCCACTAAAATCAACAAAAACTCCAATAGCATTGCTGCTAGCACCCGCGCTGCTGTGAAGGCCCATGGGGATCTAGAAGAGGCTGGTGAGCCCAGGTGCCCACCACCTCAGACCTAAGGTGTGATGGGGGAAACCTTCACTTTAGGGACGTTGAATATCGCTGGACTCAAGGCCTCCCCATCCTGGGCTAGGAAACAGAGTTTTTTACAACACAATTACCCGTGGATATCCTGGCCATCCAGGAGTCCCACTGTCCATAAGGTTCCGAGGAAGCTTGGAAAACAATGCTCCTCCCATCCCTATCCTTTTGGTCAAAGCACTGTGGGGTGCTAATTCAGAAAAATAATTTTTTCAAATTTTTAGCCTCAGAAACATTCCTAAATGGCTGAGTGCTTGTTGTCACTTTCTTGTGGGCTGATGTAGTGCACACAATTGTCAACATCTATGCCCCAAACGGTGCATGCAAGCGTCAGGAATTTTTCTTGTCAGTCAATTCCCTCCCGCTACCCCCAGACTCTTTCCTAGTTGGTGACATGAATTGTTGGCTAAACACACCAACGGACCGGTGGCCTTCCTCACCCCACGCCCCCCAGGATCATGTAGAACTACGCGTTCTAAAGGCTACCCTCAGGGTTGATGGATGTGCTGCCGCGACATGCCCCGCTGCTCAAAAACATGATGTGTCCCCACGTCCACACCAGCCAATTAAGGTCCATGACCCGCATCAACCTTATTCTAATGCTGGCAAAATCCAACCCCACATCTCCCACTTCAAAACAACAAAAATGGAATTCTCCGACCATCAGCTGGTCTTGCTAACCTACCACCTACCTGTCACAGCTGCTAAGGCCCCACATTGATGCAAAATCCGCCCCCCCGAGCTTTCATCACCAGGATTTTCCATGTGGGTGGAAGAGGCAACTTTGGCAAAAAAGTTTGTTGCACCATTTTGTGCGGACCCCATTTCCACATGGGCAACTTTCAAAGATGACACCATCCGCCACTATTGCCATCTCTCCTCCAGATGCTCATGAGCCACATCGGCGGTTATCTCGCACACTCTGGCAGAGCTGGCACACTTGGAGTCCAACATCCCAGTTAAAGGATACAGCTCTGCATGGGGCTGGAAGTGGGCAGAGGCAGCCGCCCACCTCAACGCACTCAAAAGACAACACAAACATTGGGTTTGTGTTCAGTACAGGGCCACATGCATCACAAAAGGCGACAAGTGCACCGCACATTTCTTTAAAAAGATTTTTGCACCATGCCAGAGCGTGGCCTGCACACAGGTGTGAAGATCGGATAATTCCATTGCAGATACTCTGGCCAAAGTGGCAATTGAGATGCAAAAGTATTACTCCGAGTTGTGCCAATCCAATCCAATTCAGCCAGCTGAAGTAGTAGAATTTCTCAACTGAGCCCACATCTGCACTGTTTTCTGATACCTGGAAATAATGAAACATGATTACTCCAAAATGAATTATGGACAGCCATTCGCAGTGCGCCAAACTGAAAATGCCCAGGCCCAGATGGCATTCCATATGAGATCTACAAAAGATATTTCAAATATATATCCCCATTGCTGCTCGCCTCACTTAACCAAAGCCTGTTGGAATTGCGCCTCCTACCAGGAGGACATGAGGCCTTTACTGTCACACTATTAAAGAAAAGGGATAAGCTAGACTTAGCCAACTGTCTCCCCATTTCTCTAACAAACACATACACTAAAATTTTAACAAAAATCATGGCTAACCGTTTAGGGACTATAGCATCTGCCACAATCTAGCCAGAACAATTCGGTTTCATCCCCAGAAGGTTGATTTGGGATAACGTGCACTCTGTGGCTAATGTATGTCAGTCCACAGCCTCTGGGGCACTTGTATTTTTGGACCAACAAAAGGCCTATGATAGAGTAAACTGGGAATACCTCAGGGCCTACCTCCATCAATTCCGCCTACCCCCTCGCTTCATCAACTGGGTGATGCTGCTCACAGAATCTGCAACAATGGCAGTGCGTGGCCCTGGCTTCCTAACGGAAGTAGTCCGCCCTCAAAGGGGCTTGCAACAAGGGTACCCCCTCAGCCCACTCTTATACAACTTCAGCCTTAATCCACTACTGCGAAATGTGAATGCTCAACTCACTGGGGTCCATGTGCCAGGCCAAGCCCCAGTCAAGATTATAGCATTTGCAGATGATTGTGTTGTTGGGGTGTTTAATAATCAAGATGCACGCGCACTTGAAGCTCTCATCCAGGAGTATTCCCGGGTAAGCAACGCGGCACTTAACGCTTCCAAAACTGAAATCATCCTCCTTGGTCAGTTTCAGAACTGCTGGGCCCCAGCAATTAGTTCCCAACCTGGCCCATCTGCTTGTCCACGTCCTCGCCCTACTAACTCAACACACAACGCTCCACTGGTGCTCCCCTTCTGGCCACGTTCTACCATAGGACTGGTATGCCATATGGGCGTGTGGATGGAGGCAGGCGGATATGCGTCAGCAGTAATGGAGTGCCATATTCTGTACAACGTGATGAAGCGAATCACCTCTCTCAGAGCCCACCCTACTTCCCTTACTGGCAGGGTTGTTTAAGCCAACTCTATGCTCCTCACCAAATTCTGGTTTGGAGCCCACGCCATCCCCTTCTCCCCAAGATTCTTAAAATACTTGTATGCCTTGCTTCAAGGATGGCTTTGGTCACGCCGACCTCCACCAGTGCAACAAGGAGGTCATGTTTGGCCCTCATCATCATGGTGGCATGGGCCTGCTTGACTTCAAAGCCCATGCTGCCAAGATCCTGGGCACCTGGATTGCGGCCATCACCGCCCCTACACTCCCCTCCCAACACTGGTCCTGCGCAGCCTGCTCCAACTTCTCCCACGCTTTGAGCCTCAACAATTCATGAAACCCCCACTCCCTACTGAAATACCTCGCATCACACACATTGGCCACAGGTCCTCACGGGACTAAAACCCACTACAAATGAATCCTACTCTCCATGCGGAGCTCTGAGTGGAGAATTCGTATTAGCGGACATACAACCCAAAAAGGCCGCCCCTCTCCTCAGTTCACACAAGAGGAGCAGGGGCTACCCAGCCAGGATGGCGTGATCCCCATTCGGCCCCATGTCCTATCCAGGGTGGACTACCTGGACATGATGGACATCCCAAATTACATTAAGACCCAAAAAACTATCTGTAAATCCGTACACCATCTTCTGTTGTAGCCTCAAGTCCGTTCCCATGTGTGGCGCTGCCTGAGGCGGGTGTATCATACAGCTGAGCGCTCTAACGCTTTAAACTCATCCTGTGTCATGTGTGGCCAGTATGGAACGCTGATCCACCTCCTGGAAAAGTGCCCTACCCCTAAAGTGATATGGTGCGAAGTTAATCGTCTGCTGGGCCAGGATCAAACGCATCCCTTCAGTCTGTCAAGAGATATGTTTGCTCTATCAATGGCCTCCTCCCTTCCACCCTCCCTCCATGCTTTGGTGGTTGCAATCGCCATGTGGACCATCCACACGATTGTATTAGATGCCATCGCAGGCTCCACCCCAACCCTCCCAGAAGCTGTCCATAGATTCCGGTCTCATTTGGTGGACCACTTTCAAGCGTGGATGTTTGGATATCTCCCACCGCGTCGCCGACAGCTGGTCTCCTCATGGTTCCCAGTCTGGTTCATCAAATCAGACCCCTTCATCCACACGTGTTCAATTGTGGCTATGGCCCCTTCACACGTTTCCTCCCCCTCCCCATAAGTGGCGTTCCCACTGGCAACACGAGATAGCATCTCTTCTCTGGGGGTGCCTCCCCTGGTACTAAATTTTGTCTCTTCTGAGTCATATTCAGAAGTTTCTGTCCCATGGTCGGCTTTCCCCACAATAAATTTAAAATTTAAAATATTCTGGTTCAATATAAATCTGACCAAATACAATCAAGTTAGGTTTCTTAAACAGCTAAAATTTTACTTTATGAACTCTACAACCTTGTCAGTGATCAAATCAGACTTGCTCTACTCAGGTAATATTAACTATGCATCTGTACACCTTAGATATCTTATAATCACCGTTGTAAAAGCTACTCAAAATGAGGCTTATCTTTGGCATTTTGTTCACCCTGATCTTTGTTATCAATTAAATTTGATAGGGTTGCGTCATATGGAGTTTTAGCGGCTATTTAGCCTCAGCCACCAACTTAACTCTCAATCTATCAAACTGTATGAGACTGCCTCTAGCTTTGGCCAAGAAATTCGTTAGTCTAAGATTGAAAAGCAAAGAGAGATCTCCAAGTTGCAAGGTCATCTTGTCAATCTTGATTGCAAAATTGGTAGATATATGTATGATGAGATCTCCCAGTAGATTGCTAGTGCTAATATGTCAATAAGCGCATAATTTGATCAAATGATGACCAATATTTTCTACTTGACTATCTAATCAATTGCAGCTCTACCAAGCTCAGATCAAGAACCTAGCAGGAAAAGTTTGCCACCTTAGCAGATTGTGCTATTAACAAATGACTGCAAAATTTACACTCATCTGTGATCTCTATGAGCTTGAAGGGCCAGAGCTTCTTAAAGGCCTTAGAGGACCTGAGGGCCTAGCCCTATGCCTATGCGAGATAAGGATCATGAAGCAATCTTTTATAATTTGGAGTGACAAATATGGGGAGTAGCTCGTGGCTGAATGGATGTTGAAGAAAACTATCTTGATTATAATCTAACTTTGATTGCCCTCCATGACAAGATTTATTCTCTTGATTTAGCTTGGTCTAATTCAGCTTCATGAAAACAAGCTAATATAGAGTGCCATGGAGGACAAGATCAAAAAAACATGCAGACTCAGAACTTGGAAGCCAAGCATCAAATAACGTTACAACAATTTACTGACAAAGTTGCTGGGAATCAAAGGCTTCATCAAAACCTCATCTCAAAAACAAGTACTAATCAAATGAGAATTTAGGCTATATTGTACAAAATGATCTACACTTCATACAGCAGCAGGTTGTCTTGAAGACGGCAGATAAGTATTAGACTGGCCTGCCAGTCAGGATGCAAAAGCCATAAAAAGGCAAGCCAGAATTTCAAGAGCATTGTCTCTCTAACAACTTTTGAATAAGTTGAGCGATAAGTAGAAATGGGGTGCCAATAGGCCACAAATGAGAAAAGCAACCCAGAGAGGAAATAAGTTGTTGCAGCCCCTGCGGCCAATGGGTTTGGGTGTAGGGAGTTTGAGACTGGAGAAAAATATATGAATGCTTTGACACAATAACCCAAGTGACTATGGCAAGGATTATGGTTAAAAATATGGCTGGGATGAACTAGTCATTACCTAGGCTGCAGGGCCACATTACAGATGTCACAAGGGGTTCAGCAAAGAAAATTTCGAATAATATAAATAAATTTGAGCGTGAGAAGATTTTTATAAAATTTAAATATAATAATTGACTGTAAATTTCTCGATGTGTTACAACTGATTAAATAGACAATTAATTTAAGGAACAGCTCAGTAAAACGTGGGATTGGGGCCCTTGAACTTCTCTTTCTTCTAAGCATCACTTTTTGAAAATCAATTCAGCCTGAAATTTAGCTCCACTAAATAGATTTACGAAAACTATTTGCAAATATGGCGGGAAACCCCGCAAAAGAACCACTGAGCTCTGCCAAACGAGCCAGCACCACCCCAAACGAAGCAACCCTCAGTTACCCACCTCAGGGTCAACCAGAATCACCCGCTCTCAAGCAGCGGCCATGAAAGCAGGCACCACCCCCAACCTGGAGCTACTTCAAGAAGCGCCGGATTCACCTGATCGCACTTCTGCAACCTGCACGCCTAACAGCTCTGTGTGCGCTGCCTCCCACCAACCCGTTGGGCCCCCTCCAACCAAGGAGGCCATCAAACACGCTGTTTTAATGGCATCTGCTCGGTTAAATGTAACTCAGCCCATCCAGGCATTCACCTCCCCCATTGTGTCATCTAATTCAGCCCCATCTATTATTGCTGACGCCGTGTTTCTGGCTCCCTCCATGAGGGGCGATACCCAGCTACCTGGCCCCCAAACCCTCAGATGTAAGGTTGGATTAGCCGCACATTTTGGCTCACTAAGCATCACATTGGGACAATCTACTCTTCACAATGAGGATTCAAATGGTTTGGATTTTGGAACTTCACACATGTTCTGATCTCACCCGTCCCATTTAAACCCCATAATTGGTACTTCTCAAGTCGGCACTTTATCTCCATGTGCTGAAAAAGACCAATTCACCAATCAGCCAGTGAGTTTTGCCCACGAAATCACAGCAAATACTCGGGCTGAATTTACTCAAATAGATTGGGATGGTGATGAAATATCGCCCTAATCCCAATTGGCTGGAGTCAATTTCAATTTGGATGGGCCTCCCCAATTTAGCGAGGCCCAACAATCACCTGGCCCCCAAACCCTCGGATTTAAGGTTGGATAAGCCGCACGTTCTGGTTCACTAAGCACCAGATTGGGACAATCTACTCTTCCTAATGGGAATCTAGATGGTTCAGATTTTGGAGCTTCACACCAGTTCCAATCTCACCCGTCCCATTTAAACCCCATAATCGCCACTTTTCAAGTTGGCACTTTATCTCCATATGCTGAAAACGACCAATTCACCAATCAGCCAGTGAGTTTTGCCCACAAAATCACAGCACGTACTTGGGCTGAATTTACTCAAATAGATTGATATGGTGATGCTTATCGCCCTCATCCCAAATGGCTGGAGTCAATTTCAATCTGGATGGGCCTCCCCAATTTAGCAAGGCCCAACAATCCGCCCTTCAATTTAATATGACGCCAGCAACTGCTGTAACATTCCAGCAACAAGGGAACTCCACAAACTTTTCCAAACCACCAGCTCACACTCAACCCATAATTGCAGCCCAGCAAACACAAAAGTACCAAAGGAGCCACTGGGGCGTGGCAAAACCTCTGGCACCAACACTAACCAAAGCTGATCCCCGTGAAGTGGCGTTTTATTGCTGATGTTAAGAAGAAATGGGCTGAAACTAGAGCGCAAAAGCTCTCCTCGCTCAACCCTCTCCCATGCAATTCGCCTTTTATTATGGGCATAACCATGTTGAATTCTATATGGAGGATACTTCTCATACTTTGCAGCAATTTCGGAGAAATTCCCAATTAACACCACCATCCATGAATCAGTGGAGGGCCACTATATCGATGTGGGCTTCACTGAAGCTGCCCTTGCTGACCATGCTGCCACCCTCCAGGTCATTATTCTGCGTGGATCTCTTCGCATCTCCCACACATGCTCTCGCCTAGAGAAAATTTCATGGGTTACTTTTTCCAACCTACCAACGACTGTTGATCCTGAGTCTTATAAACTGGAGCTCCATCGTAGTTTAATGGAGTTTGGGTCTGAACTTTCAGTGGACTTTAGCGTCCCCTCTTACTATGCTCCCCTTAAGAGCTCGCACTGCTAGGGCGTCGTTCATCCCCTCCCACACTGTATCCCGCAACATTGGAGGTTATTCCTCGTGTGGAAGTAGTTGTGGCATGCCCTGAATCTTTTTGTCGACCCTGATCGGGGGCGCGCCCCGGTGTTCATGGTGTAACGCCCTTGGACACTTGTATAGTACTGCACAGCTCGAAAACAAGCCCTCTTAGCCACCACCCATGGTTCTAAACCAGGCCAAAAAACGATCCCGTGGCCGCAGCAGCAATTCCACAACTTACATAATGGGTACCCGTTCAAGACACATGTCCTCTGAGGCCTTACGCTAGCAGTTGAAACAGCTAACCCCCCTATTTGTATGGGATACCTTCGCGCTCATGCCCCCCTTCTAGTGGGCACCCTCCAATCTCCCAGAGTCAACTCCCTCTCTCACCAAGCGAAAGGCATCTCTCCCACAGGGTGCCCCTCGTCAGCCACCCCCACTCAGGGCTCCGCGGCACCCCAACCAACCTTCACCAGCAATTTATCGCATCAACCCTCAGTTCCCGATGGAGCCATGCCCCACCAGCATGGACTGGCAACCCGCGGCCTGCAGTAGAAGTGCCACCTCAAAGTCCTACCCCAACCCCACAGTCCATTTCGCGCGGATCGCAGTGATGGAGGAAGTGAATATGGACTCAGATTCATCAAATGGGGACACCGCGGAGGTCACCATTGAGCACCCTCAGGTCCTTCCCCTGCAACGGAGCTGGGGGCAGCATCCTAGGCTGGCTTACTGGGTCCTCCGCCCCCCACCCTCTCCTTCCCCTCAGAACCCTTGACGCTCCTCACGGATTGCAGCTAATAGTCAAGCTAAAGGACTCAAAACTAGCCGCCTCACATCAGCAGGTTTAAGCGCTGGTAACCCCCAGGACATGGAGGGGAACAGCTATGAGTCCCCATGGCAGCACCCTTGCCCTGCAATCCATCTACGCAAATGGTTTGCAGGACTTTAAGCGGAGAGCCGCCTCTCTGCAACTTCAGGTCAGCACAAATTGACATCGCTGCTGTCCAGGAGCCCCATATCCTCCCCACGAACAATTTGCATGGAATGAACAGTTTGGAGGCAACTCCTTCTGGACAAACCATGCCGCCCCTTATTTTTGAATCCCCGGGTTTAAAACCCATTCTTTTCACAATATCTAGGTGGCCGCCTCATACTGGACAAACTCACCACTCTGACTTCTCCTTCTTCGCTGCGAGCATCTACCCGCCCTAATGCAGGTCAGGCAAAATCAGCTCTTGGAAGAGCTCGTCAACTCAATCTCCCATGGAATACAGTCCTCTTAGGAGATATCAACGCAACCATAAGTCGCGTCCGTGAATCTTACCCCTGAAGCAAAGGAACGCCCTGGATCAAGTCGCCTCCAGGATTTCCTTCACCTGAGTGACTTTTTTATAGATGCGCTTCCCTCTCCGCGTCTGGCCTAGGTTGCATGACTAGGATCCAGTATGATGGAGGAGCTTTCCAGTAAGCGTCACGCATAGATATGGCACTGATTGGCCCCCTGCTAATTGGCCGCGTCTCTCTCCCATCTCTCGTGACAACCATCTGAGTGATCACAGGTCACTCACCGTTGTCCCTCCACCACCACCTTAGACCGTCGCGTAGGTTCTGGCCTAGGATTGCCCAGCTCTTCTCAACAACCACTTCACTTAGGAGAAGCTGTCTATGACCATCAGGAGATTCTCACCTCCCCCACCCCACCGGCTTGAACACAAGGCTAGATGGGCGGTGACCAAGGAGGGCATCACCCGCGTTGCTTACAACTGTGCCAAAGCCCAGATGACTGCAGCTCGCGCCAAGTCAAAAGGCGGAAGCCAGAATCAGAAATATGGAGCGAAACTGCCAGCCTTCGCCCTCTCCCAGTTGGTTGGAAGACTGGGAAAGAGCACCAGGAAGCACTCCGCGGAGCTCACACTGCAGGAAGAACGGGCAGCAAACTTTACAACATCTCGTTACTATTCTAAATGGGAACGCCCACCCACTTCTTCTTTCAAAAGAAAGCCCGGTCAACAGCGCAGGATATTACTGCACTGAAGATTAGCACTACAACCACTTCGTATAAGGAGGAAATCACGCAGGAACTACACCGCTTCTATCCAGCCTCTTCCATGTCACCCAAGTGGACCCATCGGACATCCAAGACTTCCTGTGGAGGGCTCCAGAGCCGCCCATTGACCCACGGGCTGATGAGGCTCTACTGGCGCCTATTTCCATCCAGGAGGTGATGAAACCCTTCTAAATCCCCACGGCTTAAAGCCCCAGGCCCAGACGGAATACCCTTCGAGGTGTACCTTCTGGAACCTGCGGTGATAGCCAGAACCCTCCGAGACCTCTTCGCTGCACTCTTGGTGAATGGCGAGGTCCTCCCCGACTCCAGAGGCTCAATCACGACCTCATTCACAAGAATTCAGACCGTGAGAACCTGGCGAACTGGCGCCCCATAGCGTTTATCAACACAGACCACAAGCTCTTCACGAAGCTTATGGCCAACCGCATCACCAAAGGGTGTCACCTCGCCTCTCCCCATTCCAGCAAGGTTTTATTCCGGGGAGGTCGTTATGGGACAACTATAATGACCTTCACGTGACTTTGACTGCTAACTCTCGTAAGGTGAATGGCTTTGTGGCTCTCCTGGATATGGAGAAAGCATATGATCGGGTAGCCTGGAAGTATGTCAGTGCTTCCTTGGCCCTTCCATCTCCCCCGCAGCTAGGCGCTGGATATCAGCGCTCTATGACCAGCTCCACACCAGAGTCCTGGCGCCAATGGGTTTTACAGTGACAGTACCAGTTAGACAAGGTCTCCGGCAAGGGGACCCCCTGAGCCTATCCTTTTTAACATCACCCTTGACCCCCTCTTGGCCTCCTTATAGGACAAGCTAACGAGATTCTTGTCCCAGGTAAAGCCCCCACACGCACCATGGCATTTGCAGATGACACCGCCATTGCATTTGGCTGCCCTGGGGATGTTGCCCTCACTGCTGTGACCATTGAGAGGTACACCAAGGCGTCCAACGCCATGGTAAACACCTCCAAGACGACAATTGTACAGGTCGGCTCCCCCACCTTCCCCCAACCATTTGGTATTAACCTGTGCGCGGTACCTTCCGTCACCTGGGCGTTCTCACCAACCAACAAGGAGTTGCGCTAGAAGACAATGAGGACTTGCTCCTCGCAGCAGTTAAATTTAGAATTGCCAGCTGGAACCGGTGGCACATCACCCCCCAGGGTTGAGCTCTGATGGCAAATGTGTTCCTCCTCTCCAAAGTCTGGTTCCTAGCGCACATCTGCCCATTCACAGATGTCTTTTATACGCGGCTCAATGTACTCCTCCGCTGTTGGATCTGGGGCTCAAACCATCCACCAATGGCCCTCTCAACTATTGCCCGACCATGCAATGAAGGGGGCCTAGGGCTTCTGGATACGCGATCCCACGCCACCACAATCTTCCTGAAGTTCCTATGGCCGATTGTCTGCTGGGACGCGACCCCCATGCCCCAATGGGCGCCCGCCCTCCGCCAGTCAGTGTCAGCAGCTCTGGGTCTTCCTAGAGCATCTCTGACCTCATTAGGGGAGTGGCTCACAAACCACCTAGGCTATCGCCTGAAACCATCCTCATCCCCCTACTGGAACCAGGCTCTCATTGTCCTGAAACGAGTAGGCGCGCGGATCCACCATGCCTCCTTATACAGAAGGGAAGGCCCTGGTCTCAGCCCCCGTCGCCATGCAATTGTGCACAATGGATAAGTTGTCACAACTCGCCTCAACCCCCAAGATCGTCCTCCCATCTGCCCAAGACTCCTTGAGCTCCTCCCTCCCTCCGTGAGATTTGACCTTAAGGAATTGTGGAAGGACGTCTATCACCCCATCCTGTCAGAAAAGGTGTCCAACCCCTTATGGAGGGTGCTCCACTGTTCATACAGGACAGGAGACCGGACTGGCCCTACCTTCCAGCACCAAAGCTGCCCCCACTGTGTGGAGCCTATTGACTCCCACCTCCATCGTTTTTTCACCTGTCCAGGTGTCGCCGCATTTTGGCCAAAGGCCCGCGCGCTCCTCCATGCTCAGCCCAGGTCTGGACACCCTGTGAAAGACCTCATGTTCGAGCAGACATTGCCTGGTTGCCACCAACCCCTCCGTGTCCTCGCCTATGCCACAGCCATCTGGACCATCCATAACTGCTTCCTTCGTGCTGCCTTTGACCAGCAGGTGTGGACCCTTCCATACATGATCACCTCCTTTCAGGTACACTTTGAGAAGGCCCTGAAGGTCTGCACTATGTCGCCAACCCTCCCCCGCTCAGTTGTCACTGCAGCACAGCTCTAGCACGCAAATTCCCCCTCCCTTTCTCGATGCCTCTTCCCTCCCTTCCCTCGCCTCAGGCTCTTAGGAGCCCAGGCATAATTCAATAAACATCGATGAATCCCCCCTCAGGTTGGGACCATCTAGTACTAAAAAAGGGATTGGGGCCCTTGAGATTTGACCTAAATTTAGCGAATTTTGAGCAAGGGGGGAGAAAAATGTATTAATTTAGGCGACTTTAGAATCATTGGCAGTGGGCGAGTTGCTGTTGGTTCATCCATGGACGCCCAAATTGCAGATATCCTGTGGTTCTGATGACTGGAGCGATGGTGTTTTGACCAATAGGCCGTGGGAACCTCCCAAGGCCACACCACACAGGGGTGGTCCCAAGAGGTCAGGAACAGATTTAAGGTTTCCAATCCACCTGCAATTGGTTGTCTGCCATCTGTTTAACCGTGTGAGAGATATCAGATAAAATTTTTGATGTTTAAGGGGAAGGTTTAAACTGTTGGCAACATTTCCTAAAGGCCTGATGCCATCAGCGAGCTTTGCAAAATCTTTGACATTAGAAACTTTTTTGACAAAAGTATGTGTTTGTCAGGCTTTGTTGTCAAGGGTTTGGGGCTCTCAGGCCTTGATGGCAAAATCTCATTTTCTTTTACTTCATTTGAACCTTTTATCCCAAGAAAATGCTAACTCTCCAATAGCTCAGGTCAAATCCCATGTAGAAAATTAACCAAATGGATTCCTCTAATGATTTACCATTATTTTGGATAAATATATTCCAATCTTAGTGGAATGGCTTATTACCTGGATTTTGTGGGTATTTATGCAATTTCTAGGTAGTTACTTTCCCAAATTGGGGCGAACTGAATCCAAGTATTCTGCTGAGATTAGAAGTTAGGATTGAGTGGGGCAAATAATGACCCCAAATTAGTATATGGATCACCAGCAACTAATAGCCAAGGATGATCCATTTGGTTATTAAAAAAATTGACGGAACCTGATGATTTTAGAGCTTGAAGCCGCCTTTGATGTTTCTGGCACATAAAATATAATAATTAACTATTGCTCAAGAAAGGCGATTCCCAAACAATTGACTACAAAGATAAGATGAGTTATGGGTGAGAAGCTGAGATGTCCTGAGTTACCCAAGTGATTGAAGATGTTTCTGTCAATTAATTACTAAGTCTTGTCCACATTTGTGAATTATTTATATTCAATAATTTAATGGATAACCAGTGATTGAATGCTGAGGATGAGCTGAAAATAATATCTGGTCATTGGGAAGGATGGGGCGAGAGAGTCAACACCAGGAATGGACTAAGTGCAGCGGAAGAGAGAGTGGTGGGCTGGAAGGTCCATCAATGAGCCAATAGATCAGCTATGGGCGCAGTAGCCTTTTTATACTTATAAATACCTAAATCTTAACTTTCGATAAACTTCTCCTTTATCATAATCTCCCTTTTATTATAAGCTTATGCTTAATCATGTTGGTTGGGGTAGTCTGGGGGATCCCTAAGTGGCGTGGACATGCAAGGGTTCAGCTGGCGCTGCTGGCCATGTCTCCTAAGTCAAAAATGGCAAGGGTCAGTCAGTCTCACACTGGTTGGCCTGCCGACCTGCAGAGCCCACTGTCATTGGAAAAGAGATTTTCCAACGTCCAATTAATCCATTATATCAATGCACCCAAATTTATAATGGTATGGTTGGCAGGCTCTTTAAAGGGTAAGCTATTACCCATTAAACATCAACCACATAGATGAGGTTGCCCTGGGAGATGAGAGGGGCAGTTGGCCTTCTCAGACCCTTTTTAATGGGAATGGGAGCGCCACCTAGTCCAAGTGGAGGGGTGTTTCCCAGACTTACATTACCCTTCCATTTTCCTGAAGGGAGAATGCCACCATCAGGTAATTAATTAAGGGCCACATTCTAATGGGATTTGGGCAATTTTTTTGCCATTAGTGTAGCAATACTTGGGGGAGGATGGGGAGCATCCAGGTGAGTAGCATGTAAAGCCTTGACGATCTCCAAGCAGTTGGCACAGTCACATGCGCCAACCCAGCTATTCTAAAGGCCAGATAGCCTTTCCACGCAGCTACTTAATTAATCATATAGCATTATCATTGGAAGGCCAGGATGAACTCATAGCTTCCTCCGCACCATCATTCATAATAGGCTCTGTGTTCAATGGAATCACCCCCTTGAATGGGGACAACTAAGAGATATGAAAGACCAGAAATTTGTTTCCAGTGGGGCGGAGTTATAAATGGAAGGCGCCATTTCCCAAGTATTCCTCTACTAAATGGTAACCTGAGCATTTACTTGTAAACTTAGACGAGGGGCTTCTGCTTCTGCAAATGGTGCATGTCGAGCATGATGTATGAACAAGCCTTTATTATTTAGCCAGGAGCCAAATATGATCTCCAAACCGTTTGTAATAGCTTATGGTCTTAGTTATATGCTCCCTAACCAGGGACTGTGTGGCACAAATGTGCTGAATATGGTTGGCTGCAGATGGTACCTCTGGACAAAAGCACATGCCAACTGAAAATGAGCGATTATAACCCAAGGTTGCTCTGTATGGGGAAAAGCCAGTGGATGCATGCGTTCCATTATTATACACAAAATGACTGTGGGGAAGGTCATCTCATAGGTAATCTGAGCGGCAGCAGCGTAGCACCACAGATACTATTCCAAATCTGATTGAACCGTTCAGTTTGGACATCAGAATGTGAATGGTACGCAGTGGAGTGACATGCCATGAACTTCAAGATCTCCAAGAGCTTGTTCCAAACTTCACCATAAATTGGCTCCCACAGTCGCTGAAAATCTCTTGCAGAAGCCCAAACATCAGAAAATATATGACACACAAAACAGGCGGGTAGTTCTTTTGGAAGTGATGGAGGAAAAACATGAGATAAAAAAGATGAATTTAGTGAAGCGGTCTATGACCATAAAAACTGCTGTAAACCCTTTGAAACTGGTAAGCTCAACAATAAATTCCATGAACTATGACGTCCATGACCCTTCTGCCAGCTGCAAGGGGTGTAAGATATCATTACTACAAGTTCTGGTCGGTATGGCCTATGCACAAGTTAAACAGTCCACAATCCATGCTGGGACATCCTTTGACAAGTCTAGCCAATTTTAGGTACACTTGATTAGATCAATTCGCTTCTTATACCTGGGTGACTGACTGCGGGAGGATTGTGATGAGCCTGAATTACTTTGGCTCGGAAGGGGGAGGACTAAAACCTGCAACTGGAATAAGATAATCACCTTGACCAGAAAATAAGTGGAATGCTTTGAAGTTGGGAGGGACAACTGCTCTATAAGGTCCACCCCCTCCATAGAGCCAATTGCGCTTCTAAGATCCCTGAAATCAAGAGAGAGTCCAAAGCTAAATATGCTGTTGAACCCATGGGTGAGATAGTGGCCAAGATTGGGCTAGGGAAATGACTGTGATGAGATCAGCCTCATCTGATTCAGCCAGAAAAGTGCAGGGTTGCAGATTAGAAATTAGTAAGGACATTTAGCGTCCCATTATAAAAGTCATATTTGAAGTTAAAACTGCACAAGTTCTGGTAGGTGCAGGCCTGCCAATGTATCAATTTCTGTGGCTTGCGGAAGTAAAGAAGAGCTTAATGGTCATTTGTACAATCACCTCATGCTGAGCGCCTCGCAAGAGATATAACCAGTGGGTCAAGGCCCATGACATGGCCGTCAGCTCCTTATTGTATATGGCCCAGGATTTCTAAATTAGATAAGTGTAGGAAAAATAAGCAACTGGGTGTTCGACCCTATCATGCTCTTGGAGAAAGACAGCCCCTACCACAGAAGAAGAAACATTGTACACTATGATATAGAGTTTTGAGGGATCCACAAGCTTAAAGGTGGGGGACGACATAAACACCTCCTTATTTAATCTGAATGCCTGCTGACACTTGAGCGTCAATTAATAGAGAACGTGTTTGCCTGTGAGTAGTTGGAGTGGGCGGATAACTGGGATAGTGCAGTAGAGGTTTTTCTAAGGATATAATAGAGCCCAAGAAGCTACTAGATTGCTTTTATGTTGTTGGAGTTGGCCATTTGCGGATGGCATACAGTTTGTTAAGAAGAATGGCTTACCCATCTTTTAAGATGAGGCTACCTAAAAACTTGACTTCCTCCCAATAAAACTCACACCTTGATGATTTGATAAACAGACCCGCCTTATGAAAGACAGCCACTACTAACTCAGAGTCCTTCACATGTTCAGGAGGGGGAGAGTGTACCAGAATATCATCAATATATGCGACTGTGCAGGTGAACTGGAAATCACCCAGCATACTATTATTCATCCTTTGGAATGTTGCGGGTGCATTACAAAACCCAAAAAGCATCATCAAAATAGAACATGCTTCATAATGTTCAGATAGTGGTTAGCCATGTATGACCTTCTGTCTCCCAAATTTGATTAAAACTTTAACTAGATTGAGTTTTGAAAACACATGCAACTTGGCAATTTCTTAGTTGATTCTCTGTTCCAGTGGCAGTGGATAGGTGTCATGGACTATGATATTGTTAAGGTTACCATAATCCGTGCAGGAATGAAGGAAATTATCTTTCTTAGTAAAGACAATATGAGAGGCAACAAGGGATGTATCTTTAAACAACCAACCTTTCTTGAGCATATCATCCAACCAGGTCTCAAGAGCAGCTTCCTTTTCCACTGTATGCGGGTACAGTGGGCATTTTACAGTCACTGTAACGAATGGAAATCATCCAAAAGGATGAATTTCCGAACGTTACATTCCAATTGGTTTGTTCAGTTAATTCAAACCAAACCAATCGGAATTGTTGGGTATGGTGGAGTGGGTGGTCGGACTCGGAAGGCTGGGCTGAGTTGCTCTGACCATTCCTTAAGCTCAGCAGGCTTAAGGAATGAATTGGAAGGCTCCTTGGAAGCTACTTATATAAAAGTAAAACCTGACCTTCTCAAATTCCAAGTTGAAATTCTAAGTCTTGGCCTTGGTCCCCTCCGGTTCAGTCTTTTATTATTTTTAAAATAAAAATAAAGTTCTTTTGAGGTGTCGCGCCTCGCTTACCTGATATTTTTGGGTTTGGGTTTGTGATAGGGGTTCCATATTAGTGACAGTCTGGCCTCATCACTCCGTTTGCTGCCACATGGGCATTTCTGAGATTTGATGAGAAAAGGTTCGCCTCGCCTGTGCCTAAGTCTGTCTGGTTAGGTTGCCCACCTGATATGCCGCCGCATGGGCATTTCCAGGATGAAACAGATGGGGTCTGGGATCCCCACCCGTGACATTATTCCAACTTCATTTTGCTTCTGGTTGGAGGTGGTCCTGTCCCTCAGAGGATTTCCGTTTTGTCCTGGCTGTTGAGGAAACTGGCGCTGGGCCAACCCAGCGACAGATGGCCAGCCCTGCAACATTAGTGAAATTCGAGGGTCTGCCGAATTTCAGGCTCCCGCCAATTCCAGTGGCTGTGTCCGAGGGCACCTGTTCCCAGCAGGTTCCCTCAACCCCAGAAAGTCCCAAAAGGGGAGGATATTCGCCCCAACACCAGCGCCATGGGGTCAACCCCACTGCCAGCAGGACTGAGGAAAGTGCCCTCCTGGTTGGGATGGGAAGGCTATTCTCAGGCCTGACAGCGCAAAGTGGATGGCCCATGGCCAGCGCTGTTTTGTGCCTTCTGGGGCTATTGTTGGGGAAAGTGCCTTCCCAGTCAGGATGAGAAGGCCACTCCTAGTGGTAGCCTCCGGGAGGTGGTGATTTGGCCAGGTGTTGGGTATGAATGTCCTTACCTGTTGGGGCTTACTCCAACAGCTCAGTTTCTGGGTTCTGTCCCCCCCATTTCCCCTCGAGAGGATCCTTCTTGGGGCTCGAGGTGACTCGCCCTGGGAAGACCTCTCACCGACAATTTCCTCCCAAAATGGCAGCTCTCTGGCCCCGGAGGGCCATTTTAGTGGGGGGTGATGTAACAAATGGAAATCATCTGAAAGGATGAATTTCTGAATGTTACATTCTGATTGGTTCATTCAGTTAATCTAAATTGAACCAATCAGATTTGTTGAGTATGGTGGAGTGGGTGGTCAGACTCGGAGGGCTGGGCTGAGCCACTCCAACCATTCCTTAAGCTCAGCAGGCTTAAGGAATGAATCAGAGAGGCTTTTCAGAAGCAACTTTATAAAAGTCAAACCTGACCTTCTCGAATTCCAAGTTGGAATTCTAAGTCTTGGCCTGGTCCCCTCCGGTTCAGTCTTTTATTATTTTTAAAATAAAAATAAAGTTCTTTTAAGGTGTCGCGACTCACTTACCTGATATTTTCGGGTTTGGGTTTGTGATAGGGGACCTTGTATTAGTGACAGTCCGGCCTCATCACTCCATTTGCCACCACGTGGGCATTTCTGAGATTTGATGAGAAAAGGTTCACCTCGCCTGTGCCTAAGTCTGTCTGGTTAGGTTGCCCGCCTGGAATGCCGCCGCGTGGGCATTTCCAGGATGAAACAGATGGGGTCTGGGATCCCCACCCATGACATCACCACCTTCACCATTGCCCTAAATATCAAATCAAACTCTGTATTTGGGGGATGTCAGTTATCCATTTCAAAATAAAATATGTTAAATAGCCCATCAGCGCAGCGGGAAAAACTGGCAGAAGAATCAAAGGAGATATGAGGTTTTACCAATCCACAATTTTGAGCCTTGGTGAGGATTTTACTAAAGGGAACTCGTCCTCCACCAGACCGTTGGAAAATGACAGTCTGTTTGATTTCTGTGTATTTACACATGCTGTTGACGCCAACAACCCACACCCAAAATCACCATGAACACGAGGTTAGGAATCACTAGGAAGCAATCGCCAAAACTAAACTGGTGAACCAAGAAGGTTAAAGGACAGTGTACTTTTTAGGACGGCTAGGAGGCCAACGAGGCGACCAATGCTGCTAGCACCAGGTCCAAGTCAAGGTCCAGTTGCTGGACCAACTTTAAACTCACATAGTTGTCCACCGCTCCAGTTTTGACCAAGGTTTTAAAAGACACCTGGTGTGCCCCAATATGAATTTTCATTGTTAAGAGAAAGTAAGTGTGTAATTTTGTCTATTGGCGGATGCGGTCAATTCTGCTGACACCAAAGAGATTTTAACTAAATTGGGGAAGCTGGTTCATTTATAGTTCAAAATTAGGGCGACTAAGAAATTTCATCCCGTCCTCTTAAAATATAGACTTCTGTTGTCTTGTAGACAGTTGAGCTGGAGAAAATCAACCCTTGCGCTGAGCAGTATCAGGGCCTGGAACCAATACAGATAGTGATTCAACGTCATGATCAGAACTTGAGGCCTAGTCAGCAAAACCAATCATAAAAATACCGCTTATAGGGCGGACAGAAAGGAATTGAATGGTAAAGGAACAATTTCACCTAATAGAATTCCTCCAAAGCCATCCAGTAACTGTGATGGTCAAGGTGCTTCCTGACCGCCACATAGACCTGACCCCCCTAAGGAGGGGATTGTGGCTCTTAGTAATGTATAAAATAATAATAAAATCGTAGGGCTCAAGGGCAACGCCTATCATAAATGGCATTTCGATGAATCAGATGACAACAAATCAACTAAGCCTTGTAGCAGAGGTGGCAAGGGTCGACATAAATGGTGACTGGTCCAATCAAATGATGCCAACCAGAAGTCCAATGAACTTAATAATTATAATAACAACGGCAAAGGGCAGCCCAACGAATCAGGGACTGCAAAGCCAAATTATGCCAAAAGCAGTAATGTCAAAAACCACGGCATTGGGCAGCTCAGTGAATCAAGAGCTGCCATGCTGAATCCGCCGCTAGATGAGAATATCAAGAGCCACGGCGAAGTGCAGCCCTGAAAATCAGGGGCGTCAAGCCAAATAATGCCAAAAGTGGTAATGTCAAGAACTACGGCATTGGGCAGCACAATGAATCTGGATCTGCTAAGCTGAATTTGCTGCTAGATAAGAATATTGAGAGCCACAGTGAAGGGAAGACCAGCGAATCATGGGATGCCAAGATGAATTATACCAAAAATGGAAGCATCAAGAGTCAAGGGGAGCAGCAGTTGAGAAAATCAGAATTTGGAAGAATACTTGTAATGAATTTTAATTTAAAAATTCCCAATAAGGTTGATACAAGAATGTGTAGCTCTTATTTGTCCCAAAAAAATGAAATTATATGCGAAAAAGTTTCTGTAACGCCTTGGGTACCCAACAAATGGTTTAGAACGGACCTAGATGTAAATATCAGAGGCAAGATTCTCAAAATAATCCCGCAGTTAGCCCACCATCTGTGTAATCTGTGGGAACAAATTCCCATATTCCCCATTTCCTAATATATATACATCCAGGCGAAAGTCTTTAGGACAATTTCGTCTTCTAATATATACAAATAAAACCTCAAAAATCAGAAATAAAATTTTAACTTTTATAATCATTTATTCAGATTTTGGTGGAAAACCCTGGATTTTGAGTGGAAATTGGACCATTTCTCGGACTTTGACAGAGCATTCGCCTTGCTGTATGCTCTCTCTGGTGGACAGACTGTTCTCCTCTGTGTGAGCATCATCCTTATCCTATTCCAAAGATACCTCAATCACTCATTAAGCTAATGAACAAAGGACCTAACCACAGCAGCGCTCTCATGTTTTTGGGCCCTCATCTGGGCCCTCTTGCCCAACTGTTTTGTTGCAATGTGGAAGGACCCCATTCATCACCTTAGACGAAGTTCTTTTAATCTCATCTCCCTTTTTTATGGGATGGGATGGGGAAACCATATATAAGAGCCCTACCTTATTGGTATGAGCACACAGTACTCTCCAGACTGTTATCATTTCAATCCTATTCCTGCTGAGGGAAGCCGCTTGCTTCCTCAGTCCCAAAGGAATTCCGTTGTTTATGTCCAACAAGTTAATGCCACGTATGAGTTTAGATAAGCACTGACCCCGGAGGATCTGAGTGTAATGCTTGGAACCTTCTCTCGCACTAGATTGTAAGCCTGCCTCCCATTGGCCACTGGGGGTACAAAGGCTGTGTCCCTCTGATCGCCAATGTGATAGTGGACCTGCCAAAGAACCTGTCCATCTGGCTCACTGACCTCTTGGAAACACAGCTTGCCCTTCCAGCCTCTCTGAAGGACTGCCTCCACTTGGTTGAAAGAGCCACTACCCCAAATGACTCAGGATGCCGCCTGGTCAGCGCTCTTGGCCCTCAGCCAAGGGAGAATTGCTGTTGAGGAGTACGCTCAGCTGTTTGATGGCCCCTAGTCAAAGCCACAAAAGTGACTCCTTCCCAGCTCGCATGGATCTTTATACAGAACTTTTGCCAGGAATCCTCACAGCTATGGCCACTATTGCCTGGGGGCAACCTTGGAGGAACAGGCACTGTTGCCTCCCAGGTAGAGAACCGGCTAGCCTTGGCCTAAGCCAGGACCCCTGTGCCTGCAAACCATGGTAGATTCTGCGGATGACGCAAGGAGTCAGAGCCCATCTCAAACCATGCAGGGCAACAAGAGCAGGGGACTCCATGAAACTGCCTTCACGCTCTGCAGCTCCTGCACCCACAACTCCCAGAGGCTTGGATGGCCCACCTACAACCTTCGCCTGAACCCTGATCACATTTATTCGCTCAATAAAAGAAACAGTTCCTGCTTTCTGTTTATTCCATTTACTTTTAAGCGGAAGAAGAAAGGTAAATGGGTCAAGTTAGAAAAGCTGTGGGCGCTATTGGACACTGGAGCTGGAGAAAACTACCTGGACTGGGAGTTAGCCAAGAAATTGAAACTACAAATGCAAGAAAATGGTACCATGACTCTTGCGGACTTTCCAAGTCATCAGAATGCTGGGGGATAGAGCCCAGGATCAAGCCTTAACAGGGACTCCACCACTTCTGGGAAGACTTTTGCGCTATCTAGAACCTGCCCCACCCCATCGTTCTGGTCATGAGATTGGTTGCACAAGTACCCCCCACATTTTGATCTGGTGGAGGGACAGGTGATGCTTCACCCCAGGATCAAAGCCTATAATGTTAGATTTCTTTACCTCAGGCAGGAGCAGGCCTGGCGTGAACTCTGTGCACCTAGGGACGGAGAGGAAAAGATACTAGAGTGATACAGAGACTATGAACACCTGTTCCAGAGGTGCGTTACCGCCACCTGCGCTCCACAGGGTTTTTTACATTTTTTTTAAAGTTCAAAGGTGATGCTGAGCTGTCAATAGGGAAGCCCAGTGTACCCCCAGAACCCCCAGAGCGATGAAGCCCTATAACAGTACGCGAAGGATATGTTGGAGCGAGGGATTATTGTGCCTTTGAATCTCATGTGGTTTCTCCCACCTCATGGTCCCCAAGGCCAATGGAGAGCTCTCCCCTGTGTTGACTACCGCCGTTTCAACGCCAAAACTGAAACAGAACTCTATCCCATTCCACTAATGGCGAGAGTCTCCCAGATGATTTCTGGAAGTCAGGTGTTCTTAAAGTTGCACCTGGTTGACGCCTTCAATTAAAAACCCCAGTTGTACCCAAGCACCAGCAGTACATGGCCTTCAAGTGCCACCTAGGGGCATATGAGTAAAAGGTTATGCCTTTCGGACTTATGAACGCACCAGCTCTTTTCCAAAGGACCATTGACCATGCCCTGGGCGACTTGATTGGGAAATATTGTGTCGCTTACATGGACAAAATCCTGGTTTTTCCAAGTCTGTGAGATGCACAAGGAGGACGTCAGGAGGTCCTCAGGGCACTGGACAAGGCTAACCTGCGACTGAAGCCCTCCAAATGATCTACAAAGGGCTCAGTATCTTTCCTAGGCAACGTTGTATTTGAAAGGGGAACAGCCATCTGCCCAGACAAGCTGACAGCAGCGAAGGATTGGGCAGTGCCAACGATAAGACAGTTGTGCACAGTTTCTTAGGGGTGGAGAAATTCCTGAGGAAGCCAAGGACCTCTCAGAAACAGCTGCCCCGCTTACCCAGTTGAAAGGGCAAGTCCCTTTTCAATGGGGAGAGGAGGAAACAAGAGATAGCGTTCCAGGCCATTAAGGAGGTCCTTCTCACAGTTTCAGTCCTATCACACTCATATGCCAATCTTCCATTCATTGTGGAGACAAATGCGTTTAATTTAGCCATTGGGGCGGTCCTCTTGTAGACAGGTGATGATGGTTTGGAGCACCCGGTATGCTACTTCAGCAGGAAGATGCTACTGGTTAAAACAAACTACCCCATCTATGACAAGGAACTCCTGGTGATCGTCGCAGCACTAGATGAGTGGCAGAAACATCTGTTGTATGCGCGCCACACATTCACGATCTGGACTGACCACAGGGCCTTGGAGTTCCATAAGAGCCTCCCATAGGATGAACAGAGACAAACCTGCTGGCACCTAGAGTTGGCTCACTTTGACTTAAAAATGGAATACAAGTCTGGGGAGAGAAACTTACTCCCAGACCTACTAAGCCAGGACCCAAAAATGATCTTTGCGAAGGAGGAGCTGGACATGTTCACCATGGTCACAATGCTCCCTCCCCAGGTGTTTGCATCGATACAGGAAGAATGCGCTGACTTAACAAAGAAAGCAGACAGCCCAATGATGCACCAAATTTGGGGACAAAGTCTGGAGAGAGATAGAGGGAGGGGACCCCATCAAAGGCTACAAGAATTATAGGAAGGAGGGGGCCTCATCCTGCACCATGACCACCTATGGGACCCAACGCTCAAGCTTCAAACCAAAATAATGGAGTTATGTCATGACAACCCCCCTGGGGGGACACCCTGGTTTGGGGAAAACAACAGAGCTAATACACCAGAACTACTCCTGGCCAGGCCTAGCGGGAACTGTAAGAGGGTATACCGCACACTGCTTTACCTGTGCCTGATCAAAGCCATCTTGAAGCAAATCCCGCAGGGAAAATAAAACCACTTCAGATTGCACAAATGCTGTGGACCTCCCTTCGCATGGATTTCATCACCACGCTCCCAAAATTGGAGGGCTACAATGCGGTCATGGTGGTAGTGGACTAACTAACAAAAATATGCTAAGTTTACCCATGCACCTAAAAGGTCACATCGAAGGACATGTCTGAAATTTTTGTGAGGGAGGTCTTTGCCTGACACAGACTCTTGGACGAGATCATCTCAGACATGGGCCCGCAGTTCATCCCTAGGTACTGGGATCAGCTCCTGTAAATCTTAAGATTAAACCATGCCGTTCCTCCACTTACCATCCCCAATCAATGGCCAGATGGAGAGGGTCAATCATTCCCTTGAACAGTACCTATGGTGCTACCTCACCACGTGAAAAGATGTTTGGATCAAGTGGCTGAGTATTTGCACAGTTTGTGTACAACAACCTGGTACACTCATCATCCAGAATGTCACCCTTTTTCGCAGACCACGGGTATCAGCCACAGATGATGGAGGACACATTGGGGGAATGAACCCTGTGGCAGATGATTTAGTGACCGTAATGAGGGAAAATCTTAAGACATTGAGAGCCAACCTGGAGAATGAGGTGGAGGCCCAGATGAGAAAGGCAGATGTGCATCACTCCAAGGTTATACCCCACAAGTAGCGAGATTATGTATTAATAAATGCCAAACATTAACACCCCTGGGACAGTGTAGGAAGTTTGAACCTGTCAACCTAGGACCCTACAATTTCCTTTGACAGGTGAATGAGGTGACATATGAACTAGAATTCCCACAAGGATTGTGCACACACCTGGTTTTTCACGTTCTAAAGCTCAAGAAATATGAATGTCCCATACCAGCAAAGCCAGAGCTGATCCAGTCGGACAACCCAGGGGAGGCGTAGTATGAGGCAAAGGAGATTCTGGATACCAAGATTTCTTGCAAAAAGCGATTGTACTTGGTAAAATGGGACATCTACAGGATATAAAAACTCTCTTGGAAAACAGCCGCTGATTGTGCCAACTGTCCCTGGAAGGTGGAGGAATACTGGGGGAGCAGGGGGCTCTCCTCTGAGGGGGTGATGTGACGGTCAAGGTTCTGCCTGACCAGCACATTGCCCTGACCCCACCTAAGGTGGGGATTGGGGCTTTTATCAACATAGAGAATTATAAAAAATTTGTAGGTTTCGAGGGCAACGACCCTCATAAATGGCATTCTGACAAATCAGATTCCAACAAATCAACTAAACCTTGGAGCAGAATTGGCAAGGGTCGACATAAATGGTGACTGGACCAATCAAAGGACTCAACCCAAAGTCCGATGAACTAAATAATGACAATGACAATGGCAAAGGGCAGCCCAGCGATTCAGGGGCTTCCAATCTGAATTATGCCAAAAGTGGTAATATCAAGAACCATGGCATTGGGAAACTCATGTATTAGGAGCTGCGAAGCCAAATCCAGTACTAGATAAGAATATTGAGAGCCACAGCAAAGGGAAGCCCAACAAATCAGGGCTGACAATCTGAATTATGTCAAAAGAGGTAATGTTGAGAACCATGGCATTAGGCAGCTCAGCGAATCAGGAGCTTCCAAGCTGAATATGCTGCTAGATGAGAATATCAAGAGCCATGACAAAGGGCAGCCCAGCAAATCAGGGGTTGCCAATATGAATTATACCAAAAATGGAAGCATTGAGAGTTGAGGGAGCAGCAGCTGAGAAAATCAGAAATTGGCAAAAAAATTTAAATGAATTTTAATCTAAAAATTTGCGATAAGGTTGACACAAGATTGCTGAGCTATAATTCATCCCTGATGAATGAAAATATATGTGGAAAAGTTTCCGTAACGCCTTGGGTACCTAACAAATGGTCTAGAATGGGCCTAGATGGGAACATCGGAGGCCAAGATTCTCAAAATAGGCCTGCAAATAGCCCACCATCTGTGGAATCTGTGGGAACAAATTCCCCCATATTCCCTGCTTCCTAACATAAATTTTTTAAGGCGAAGGTGTTTAGGACAACTTTTTCTTCTAATCTATACAATAAAAGCCTAAAAATCAGAAATAAAATTTTAAATTTTAAAATAATTTATTCAGATTTTGGAGAAAACCATTCCTCAGTCTTTGACAAAGAAGTCGCCACTCTGTATGCTCTCTCTGGTGGACAGAATGTTCTCCTCAGTGTGAGCATCATCCTTAACATAATCCAAGGATACCTCAATTGCTCATCAAGCTAATGAACAAAGGACCTAACCACAGCAGCGCTCTCATGTTTGTAGGACCTCACCTGGGTCCTCTTGCCCAACTGTTTAGGTGCAATGTAGAAGGATCCAGTTCGTCACAGGAACTTCTTATAAGATTGGTGATTGACCAGACTAATAACAGAAGGCGGGCTATCAACTGAACCTTATATGGAAGATGGTAACCACTGCTTCACCCGCCTCAACAAGAAGGGTGGAAATGGCATAGATTATGAATATTCAATTATGCCAGGGAGATGACAATTAAGGATTAGACTGGCCTACCCAGTCGTGATTCAAAAGCCTCATAAGCCAATCCAGAATGCAAGGGTCATCGCCGCTCAAATAACGTTTGAAAAGCTGGGAGATAAGTAGCAATGGAGTGTCAATGGGCCATAAATGAGAAAAGCACATGGATAGAACAATCTGTTGCAGCCTCAGGGACAATGATCTTGGGCGTAGGGAGTTATGAGACTGGATAAAAATTCATAAAGTCCTAAACACAATAAGCCCAAGTGACTATGGCAAGGATTATGGTTAAAAATATGGCTGGTATGACCTAGTCAATACCTAGGCTGCAGGGCCACATTACAGATGTCACAAGGGTTCAGCAAAAAAATTTAGAACTAAATTAAATAAATTAAATTGTGGGAAGTTTTTATTAAATTAAAATTAAAGAATCAGAAAACTTTGTTTCTGCTTGGGGTAACTTTCCAAGCAAAATTACACAAATTTATAAAACAGATTGAATTCGCCCATTGTAGTTTCTCTTTATTTCCTCAGATTCTACGCTGGCTGCTCCAGCATGGGGCAGCAGCGAAACTTCCCCCCGCCATTCTCCATATGGAAGGAAAATGCACTAGGACTGATTCACCCAGTCATTACAAACCCATGAAATGCTTTGTTATGCCCAAGGACCATGATGCCCACCCTGCTCATACAAAGCGGTACCTTGCTGCCCCCTAGAGCTCCCCCAGAGCAACATGCGCTACAGCCTAAGGGTCAAATATGGGAAACTATTCCCATACCATGACCAAGCCATTATCAAAATGGCACAGGTGGTGATGACACCAGGCGGATTCATAGATTTCCACCCCTACAAGGGGTATTTCGACCTTGGCTTCACCTGTGAAGCTGACGCTGCCACTGCAGCAACTGTGCCCCTGGTATTCCAGGGCACCCCTCTCCCCACAACACAGACTCAGCTCCCAGCGGACACCACCCTGGTGGTTCAGTTTGCTGGTTTGCCCACTGTAAAAATTTTCTCAAGAGTTGATTATTGGTTGTCAACCAGTAACCTTTTTGCTGCACAGGTTCAATTTCCTCGTGCACCTCACGTTGTAAAGAATATATTATCTGATAATAGTATGGAGACTATTATCCATAGTTGAGTTAGAACTATTATCAGGCCCAACGCTTCGGCCAGTACCTACTATTAAACACTTGATATGTTGTACTTGTAGGGATTCGTTCCCTGTATTACTGTCCACCTGATCTTTGTCAAAATTTCATGATGACAGTCTCCTTCAGCCCAACACACATTCAGCAGCTATCCCTGATTTGTGGTTCCCTTTATCTCTAGATCCCCACTCAGATCTCTACTCTTCTCTCTGAGAGTCTTCCAATTATTGCCTTCTGCAATGATATCCTTGAGATAGAACTTTGAACTGGATGCTGATAGTCTAAATATAACCAAATCTACAATAAAACTAATGATGTTTGTAGTAATAATGTTTTTTATTATAGTGAATCCTAAGAATTTATAATGGATTTGGCAATCTAACCCTCTATTGACACCTCTTCAATGAAACGGCTGCCGTTGACATTGATTCACCCTTCCTCATATCAGCAGTGATGGTCTTCCCCATGCTGGCTAGGATTCCATCGTTGGACATCCTTGAGACTTCAAATGGAAAGAGTCAGAAAACGTGTCCCTAATGTTTCCCTCTCAATCAAAGCAAACCAACCATAATTGGCTAGCGACCTGCTTAGGTAATAGGACTTATTACCCATTATGGCAGGTCACTTCACCAACCAATCAATTTGCTAGTTTCAGGCGGCATCACTCACCTTGCAATTCACTACTCATTCCCAATCAGTTGGTGATGAAACCTGACCAATCCCAATCGGTACACCTAATAGTTAATCACTATCAGATGCCCTATTTCGTTGGCCGCTCCACCCAATGAGATATAAAGTATTCATCCAGATTGATCCCTGATGGATACAACAAGGCGAAAATCCCAAAATCCCCAAATGTATCACCTCCAAAATTCAGGCCAACCGATTTCCAATTCACTTCACTTTAGGGAATTTTCCCCTAGTGACACCAGGTAATCTAGCAGGCTGGGAATATGGGCAAAAATCCCAACACATCCCCCATCTTGCCTTGATTTCCAGTGAGAAAAGGACTGTGGCATGGGAACACCACTTCAGACACCTGGTAGAATACTTCATTAGTTCAAGCGGAGTACACTCATCAATACTCAATGCTGCTCAGGATGACCTTTGGCATATGGCATTCCTCCTCTTCCTCCTCGCTACCGCCTACTCAGAGTGCGGTCCCCATGACCTCTTATCTTACCAGGATAATCGATTTACTCATGACAATATTATTCCTGAGATCCAGTCTCCCCCCATCAAGGTATATGACCCGCTGTCATATTCAGTATTCTTGGTCCAGCGTACTTGAATTCCTGATTCTCTCTTCATTCTATACAGGAGACTCTCGCCATTGATGTTTGTTTCATGGCTTGATTAAGAATACTTATTTCTATTTTCCTCGTTAATTCACTCATAATCTCTTAGCTGTAAGTCATTCTTAATTCTTCCCTCAAAAAGCTTATCTCATTAATTTTTGAAAGTAATTTCCCTAAATTGGAGCCTAATGGATTATAGAGTGCATAATGATAACTTATATATAAGTCTGACATACTCCCTCTAGTCCTGCTTATATGTCGAACTCAGAATCCCACTACCAGCAGCTTCTTAATAGCTTGTCAGATCCAGACCTCCACCTCTTCCAATAGATGTGTCAGGATGCTTGACGGAACCTCTTCTATGGTCCCTCCAGGAATCATACGCCTAGTCTGGTGCAAGTGGCTAGTCCTTCCATCAAATTACCAGAAACGGTAATCAATCCCCCCAAACCAGGCTTGCCATCGTTTCAAACAACTCTTGACCTACTCTTCCCTTGCAGTCAATCCCTGAGCTGGACTTTGAAACCCTCCTGGATTTGGCTCCATTTGCTGATGCTCTGAACATCATCATCGATGCTCTGGAGGTCATGCTGGTCACTTTGGATCGTTTGCTATTGGCTGAGTCAGACTTGCTCCCTGAGTTCCTCTTCTGACTTTGTCAATTCTACAAACATACTGTGCTGGTTTCTATGCTTTCTAATTGGGAACAGCATACATTTTGAGCTCCCCTACACTGATCTTTGGGCGCAAGTCACTGAGGCATTGACATTAGTGCTGAATCCCTCTGATCTGGACAACCTTCTGGGTCAGGATACTGCCACTTATGCTCTCCGCTTTGCTGGCCAAGTTCTTTGAATTTGGTCGACAAAGCTTCCAGCCTCACCTGGCTTCCATCAGTCATTCAGCTTTAGCTTCCATGAAGCCTGTAGTCTTCGTTTGTAAGATGCAATCTGCTCTTTACACAACTACCTCTTCTCCAGAGCTTCGCATCGCTATCTTCCATTGATGGTTTTAATTGGGGGCATGATTGATAACCCCCATCAAGTATTCCTTCTTCACTGCCAGCTCACATGTACGGTGTTCTTGATGAGGCCCATCAGCAGGCACTCAAGACAAATCTTCCAGCTCTGGTGCCTTATTGGGATTACTCAGGGTTATTCACTGATTGCCTCTTCCTATATTGCTGTTTTCCTCCCCACTCTGGGGTTTTGCAATTGGCTTCTCCCAACATATCAATTTCCCTTCCCCTAGTCATGTTCTCTCAGGGCTCGGCATCCACTCAACTAATGTGGTTTCATGTAGGTCTTGCCCTTGCAAGCGTCTGATCTCATATCCATTTCACTGGGATATTTCTTCCTACCGCGATCCATCCTCCCTCCCCCAAGAGGCAACATAGGCAGAATCATCCCCATATTGAGGATGTTAATAAAAATAGAAATTATAAAAAGTATATCGGCCGTTTTTTCTATGCATTTAAAAATCTCCTTTTTCTCCAATATCTTTTACCGATTTATTTTTTCTCTTTTTTTCCTATGGGATTTGACCTTGTTTCAGTTCAGAGGTCCATCTTTTCCCCCAAACTTGGTCATGGGCACTTAAACCTACCATTTTTCTATGGTTAAGAGGTCATTTTCTTCGGACTTAACCATCTAGATTGGTTCAAAGTCCTTTTTTCAGACTTGACCTAATCATCAGGACATGACCAACTTAATTCTTTACCAGTCCTTTAGGAACTCTTTTATTTTTTTCATCGATCCAATGCTTTAGATACTTAGCGTGGACTCAATTTACTACTCTTCCATCCAAGAGATTCTTGATTGAGTAAGCATCAGTTGCTGTTTTGGCAATTATTTCAAACGGACCCAATCATAACACATCTAATTTGTTTCTCCATCCAAAACCATGCATATTGCAATAGGCGACTCTTTCTCCTATTCGATATTCTTCTAATGCTGGTCAGTTCTTATCATCCGTTAATTTCGCTTATATATGCTTTTCTTCAAGGTTGTATCAAATGCTTGCAATTGCATAATAATCAGGATACTCATCAGTCGGTTCAGGTAGGTGTTTAGTACTCATCCCCAACGTAGATACTAGTACTGAATATAATATATGCAGCAACGCGGCCTTCCTTCTGTATAGTAATTCAAACGGCATCTTTCCCATTGCCATATGATGACTAATGTTGTAGGCGAATGTCACCAAGCTCAGGTATGTTCCCCTACACGGAAGTTATCCCTGCGACTAGCTTCCTCAGTATCGCAGCCAGCATCCCATTGACCCATTCTACCAGTCCATTCATCTCCAGCTGATATGATACTGACACGACTCCTCAGATCCCCGTTAATTCATTTAGCCTTGGGATCACATAAGATGTGAAGTTGGTCCCATTGTCACTCAGTATGCCTTGTTACATCCATGCTGGTATACTACTTGATCTAGGATAAATCTCGCAGTACTAGTAGCATCAAATATGGTTAGGGCTTTCGTTTTGACCTATCTCATCAGATGGTCAATGGCTACTATGATGCACTTGACTCCTCCTGTGCTCATTGCCAGCGGTCCCATCACATCAATGGACACCATGCGCCATGAAAATCCAGGTTGGACCAGTCAGTATCTGTTTGTATTCTTATGTTCTTTTCTGAAGCTGACATTCCACGCAACAAGCCAGATGATCCGTGATATCATAGTTAATTGATTCCCTTTAAAATACTGGAAAATATGGTCAGTTGTTCTTCTCAGGCCTCTGTGCCTGAAAACCTTGTAAGCTTCTTGAACTATTGCTGCTCTTTCTGACAGTTTTAGAAATAATATCCATTTCCTGTTTATCATCTTGAATACTTGTCCATTCATAGTCTCAGTGTTTTCCATCACTTTTCAAAGTGCACCTTGGATTTCTCAAAGCTCATCCTCGATTCTTCCTTTGACCATTCTCTGTAATAACTCTTCCGCTTGCAGGTATACCAACTGGACCATTGGTAACCATGATAAGCTATTCACGTTCTGGTGAGAAGCCCCCGCTTGGTGGACTATCTCATAATCATACGACTGAAGCTTTAGTGCCCATCAGGCCAGTCATCCTTCCAGTTCCTGTAGATTGTGCAGTTAAGGCAGCAAATAGTGGTCCATCACCACCTTAAAGTGCGTTCCATGGACATACACCCAAAACTGCTTATAGGCATAAATGACTGCAAGGCATTCACACTCAGTCACGGTGTAGTTCCTCTCAGTGGCTGAGAGTGTCTGGCTCACATATGCCACTGGATGTTTGTCCCCAAGTTCAACTACTTGGCCCAGTACAGCGCCAATCGCTATCAATGAAGCATCTGTTTGAATGATAAACTCCCAATCAAAATTTGGATATTTCAGAATCAGCGAATTTATCAGATACCAGCATATATCATAGAAGGTTTCCTGGGCCTCTTCATTCCATATGAATCCTTTTTTTGGATCCTTTAGTAAATTAAACAAAGGCTTGGCTATTTGGGTGAAGTCATAAATGAATCTTCTGTAGTATATGACCATCCTAAGGAGTAATTGGATGTCTTGGACACTCTTTGGCACAGCCATGCACTCTATAGCTGCTATCTTCTGGTGTTGCGGCTGCAATCCACTTGCATTAATCACAAATTCCAGGTATTCCAGCTCCTTCTTGTAGAAATGACACTTCTTTGGCTTAATCTTCAGGCTAGCCACGGACAGTCCCTTAAAAACTTCTTTCAAGTAATGGAGGTAATTAGTAAATGTTATACTGAGCACATTGATATCGTCCAGATATACCAGGATGCACAACAACTTCAGGTCACTCAATATCGCATCCATGGCCCTCTGAAATGTCGCGGGCGCATTGCAAAAATCCTGGGGCATCCTCGTTGGCTGGTATAACCCCTGTGCGGTGATATTGCACATTTTTCTTGGTCTTCTTCTGGAAAGTCAATTTGCTAATATCCCAAGATTAGGTCCATTATGGAGAAATACTTTGCTTCTCCTAATCGATCCAGTCCATTATTGATCCTCAGTAGGGGGATACAAAGTCTTCTTCATAATTTTGTTCACCTCTGATAGTCAATCACTACCCGATTCAATCCATCTTTTTTCTTTACAATCAGAGCTTGACTTGCCCAGGGACTTGATGAAGGAACTAGAATCTCATGCTTCACTAGTTTGCTGATCTCATCTTCTACTACCGCTCGGGCAGCTTTTGATCTTCAGATCAGTCTCATCCTTATCAATAGATTTTTTCCGGTGTTGACCTTGTGAATTATGTCTTGTGTGCATCCCAAATCATGGTCATCCTGAGCAAACACTTCCCAATATTTCTCGAATAATTTGAGCATCTCCTCCTTCTGCCCTTCCAGCAGATCTGTGAGCTGCTCCCTATCAACCAATAGGTTGATGCTTTTGGCCGCCCCAGCCGGTAATCCCATTTCCTCAAGGGACCCAAAATCATGGAATCATCTCAATTCTGCTTTCGGGATTAAATGAATAAATGTGATGATTTGATTCCTCTTGATCTTCATCAGTTTTTCGCTTAAATTCACTAAGAGAACTCATATTTCTCCATGGCCCATCATTATTATCCCAGGAGCAACCCATGGCTCCACTCTGGACTTCTTCCAAGGGCTTCTGACTTCTCCATACAACAGCTCCGGAATCTCTAAAGTCAACCCTGTGTCAACTATCATCTGTAATCCGGTCAGTATGGTTCTTTCCTTCTTGATCCTCAAGGGAATTCCCCAGTTTTCTAGGATTTCCACTGGCATCTCTCGTCGCTTCTGGCCAACTAATTGGTATTGAATCAGTACATTGCCGTCATTGTATATCAGATTAATGAATTTTTTTCTCCAGTTTAATGGAACTTCACCGTCCTTCTGGTATACCAATGGTAATGTCTGAAACAGGATGGTCATTGTATTATCCTTAAAGTTACATCTAACTCCATACTTCTGCAGAAACTCCGTTCTGATCAGGATATCATAGTTTTGATTCGCCAAAACTATCGCTGGCGTGGATACCACCAATGACCCAAATCGTAGTGGCAGTGCACTATACGCTCCATAGGAAACAGTGGTATTCAGCCCAGCTGTTCCATATTCTTTTGCGTGTTCCAAGTCTGGAGAGATCTTCATCTTCTTCACCAGCTTGGTTGACACAATATTGATGGGCGATCCGCTGTCAACTATTGCCCACACCCTCACTTGATAACTTGAATATCTATATATGAACACTCAGAGTATTTTAATAGAGTATTTACTGAGTGAATTGCAGCGTTATTAGCTGAATCTAGGGTATGATAATCTACGCTGATAATTAGGAAGCAATTTCTTTATTGCGCCTATAAGGATTGACAGGTTGGCCTCATCTAATCGAATGTCTGCTAACTCATCAAGATTCTTAGTGGTCTGAATCTTCTCCGCCAGTTGTCAGGCATACAGACGGGCAACTTCCTGAACTATCTCAGGGTCAATCTTCTTCGCCCCAGTTCTGGTCACGGCATTTATATCCATGTTGACCACTTGGTGTAATTGATCCTGCTTGTCATCTACAAACAGATCACTAATGCCTATCTCTTCATTCATGATATTGGGAGGAACAGGTTTCTCCGCCACTCTAACTGTTCCTTATCTAGGCAGCGGGTCCTTTTCCCGAATCTTTGGCTACTGCTGTCTCTTTACCCTGGACCACGTTAATTTAATCCTTCAGCTTTTTGAAGTGTGTGGTTAAATGTGTTTCCCACCACACTGGAAGCAGACCTTCTCTTTATTATTTAACAGTTTGAAATCCTTGGGCTTATTTCCCATCACAGTTTGGTTAAAAGTCTACTTTGCTCCTTTGCTTCCCTTCATGGGATTTGGATTTTGGACCTGATTGGACTTGAAGCTTCTATTTGGGGCATCAAATGTAATTCTAAAAATCTTCAGGTTATTTACCATTTGCAAAGTAGTTAACTCATTCATGAATATAGTAGACATCATTTAATGCAAATCGCGATAGGGCCAAAGGGCCACTTGTGAAGCAATTCTTGCATCAAAGTCGTCTAACACTTTTGCTCCAGCCAGGATCTGCAACTCCTGGTAAAATCGATCCGCAAAGCTTGCAAGAGACTCATCTTTATGGAATTGAGTTCCTATAAATTCCTGCTTGCGTTTCAACATGCAGGTTAGACTCCCAAAATCCCTCATTATGGCCACTTTAGCCTTGGCATAGGACCATCTGTCCCCCTCCAAGTGGGGTAACACTAGGTTCTGGAAGTCGGTGTCCAAACATTTATGACCATCAACGCCTTTTGATGATCCCCGTATCCATTCATGGTCATGTCAAACAGTCAGAAAAATGCTGGGGAGTTATCCCGATGGAATGTGGGCAATTTTGGGGTTGCTCTAAATTCCTCCGAGTCATTTCAGGCCGATTCTCTTAGTTTGGCTACTTGGCTCACTTGTGGAGTGACTTTGGGCGTCATCTCCAAAATAGCATTAAATGCGGGTGACATATTTCTTGGGGTATTCATCTTCCCAAGTATTGTTTGAGGACTTCCCTCTTTGGCATCATTGGCCATATTAGGCTCACATGCACATCTGTGGGCTTTCAAATCCTCTACTTCTTTCATCAATTTCTCAATGTCCACTCTGAACTTTCTCAAACGAACGCAATCTGCCTCATGCTCCATTTTCAGGAACAGGGCCTTTCAAACGAGGTCTCCTTTTTTCCTCTTTAATGAGTTTACTTTGCCGAGTAACTCATTCCTGTAGTTAGTATCGTTTCAACTCCTTCCTCCACCTTGGTGACTCATTCTTCCAAGCCACAAACTCCCAATGGTCCGCTGAGTTTAAGGCATTTTGATTCACTGTGGCGATCTTGGTCCACAACTTGCGCATCTCTTCTTTATAAGACATAATTGATAGATTCTTTTAATCAACTACCCCTGTAGTGAGCACCAACCTGTAAAAATTTACTCAGTAGTTGATTGTTGATTGTCAACCCAGTAACCTTTTTACTGCAAAGTTTCAATTTTCTCGTGCACCTCACGTTGCAAAGAATATTTTAACCAATAATAGTATGGAGACTATTATCCATATTTGAGTTATTACTATTATCAGGCCCAACGCTTCGGCCAATCATCCAATTAAATACTTGATATGTCATACTCATAAGGATTCGTTCCCTGTATTACTGTCCACCCAATATTCATTAAGATCTCCTGATGACAGTCTCTTTTGGCCCAACACACATTCAGCAGCTATCCCTGATTTATGGTTCCCTTCATCTCTATATCCCCACTTGGATCTCTACTCTTCTCTCTGAGAGTCTTCCAATTATTGCCTTCTTCAATAATATCCTTGAGATGGAACTTCACACTGGATGCTGATAGTCTAACTATAATCAAATCTACAATAAAGTTAACAATGTTTGTAGTAATAGTGTTTTTTATTATAGTGAATCCTAGGGAATTTATAATGGATTTGGCAATCTAACCCTCTATTGACACCTCTTCGATGAAACGGCTGCCGTTGACATTGAATCACCCTTCCTCATCTCAGCAGTGATGGTCTTCCCCATGCTGGCTAGGATTTCATCGTTGGACATCCTTGAGACCTCAAATGGAAAGAGTCAGAAAACGTGTCCCTAATGTTTTCCTCTCAATCAAAGCAAACCAACCATAATTGGCTAGCGACCTGCTTAGGTAATAGGACTTATTACCCATTTTGGCAGGTCACTTCACCAACTGATCAATTTGCTAGTTGCAGGCGGCATCACTCACCTTGCAACTCATTACTCATTCCCAATCATTTGTGATGAAACCTGACCAATCCCAATTGGTACACCTAATAGTTAATCACTATCAGATGTCCCTATTTCGTCAGCCGCTCTGCCCAATGAGATATTAGGTATTCATCTATATTGATCCCCAATGGATACAACCAGGCGAATATCCCAAAATCCCCCAAATGTAGTTCCTCCAAAATTTGGGCCAACTGATTTCCAATTCACTTCACTTTAGGGAATTTTCCCCTAGCAACACCAGGTAATCTAGCAGGCTGGGAAGATGGGCAAAAATCCTAACACCCACCCACCTCTTTCCTGAAGTGCTCCACCAGGAGCTGATGGATGGTTTGGCAGCCTATGGCTCCAACCCCATCTTACAATTTGTGGTACCAAATGGGGCCACATGACTCTCTGGGCTTGGGGCATATGCCATGATCAGCCTTGATTTTAATAAAATCGTAGTGTCAATTCTGCCATGCACCATTATTCCCTCAGCACCTGACCATCCATTTTGGGCCCGCGTCATGGGTGGGCGTACAATATGTTTATCATGTTTTGTGTTGGACCACTCAAAAAGAAAGTGCTCCTCCTCAACCACTTTCAACTGATCAGATGATGCATCCGCTGACCTCCAATCTGCTGCCCACCCTGTACAAGTTCCAGTATGTGGCACAATCCTACCTCCCCCACTCTCAAAACTGGAAGCTACATCTGCACCTGCAGCCATCATTCAGCCTCCTTCTCTCCCCAAATCCACAAATAATTCCTCCAATCAAGCATCAGTTTGGATCACAGTTTGATCCTATGCTTCCTCAAATGAATCAACCAAACCTCAACCATACGCTGATTCCCCCGTCGGATTCTACCAAAACCCATGGGAAATATTGGCTGAAATTGACAAATTAGGTAAGTTCATTGAAAAACCATCTCTGCAATTTAAGCGGTTCATTAATGCAGAATTGGATGCCAGATACCCCCTCAACTTTTTACCCTATAAACAAATGCCAAATCGTTTCGCAGTGATCACCAGCTTGCAGTTGAAGTAGCTGCAACACCAGATTGTCATCCCCTGCATAAAGCTGTCGCTAAATAAGCAGCAATGCTCACAGGAGGAATTACACCTCCTGTTATCCCTGCAACCCTAACCCCAAAAAGTAGATTCACAGTGAACCAGCTACACAAAAATGTTAACAATGCTATCCAGAATGTGGCAACTATAGCACAGAATCCAAAAGCTAAAATAACCTGAACCAACATTGCCATGTTTGTTAAACTCCCAGACAACCGCATCAAAGCTGAAAAAGCTTTAACCGAATATTTCAGTGCCATTTACCAAGTAGGCAATTTCCATAAATCACAATTATTAGAAATATTGAACCCCATGCCGCAGATGCCCCAACGCCATTACTGTCTGCCGTGACATGCACTCTACTATGAGAGGAAGAAGCTGCTGCTGAAGAGGCTACCAAAGATGAGCCCCCTGACCCCCTTCCCTTCCTTCATGGAGGGACAAGCAGTTTCCGCTGACCACCTGGTTGGTTTTTTTTGAAAGAATATCACTCAATCCGCTCATTAGGGAGTTTTGTTTGAACCAAGTAGTTACGTTATTTTTTAGTCTAGTTTTAGTTTTGGTAATGTCCAACCCCTGGTCAGCTTGCCTCAAATAAATACAAAATTAAAGAATTGACTAAAAATCATCTCAGTGTGTTATGAAAGCCTAAATAAACAATTGATTTGATGAATAGCATGGTAAAAGGCATGCTTGTTGCCCTCATGATTCAATATAACCTGGTAAACTTTGAGTGATGGGGGTAAACTGAATTATTTTTAACTGACTTCAAAATTATCTGCGGCATTTGAGTCACTGTCATTTCATCCACAGATGCCCAAATTGTGGATTTCCTGAAATTTGATGCCTGGAGAGATGTTGTCTCACCCAATAGCCACCAGAACCTCCCAAGACCACACCCACATAGGGATGGTCCCATGAGGTCAAGAATGGGCTTGGGGCGCCCAACCCACCCACATCTGGTCTTTCCAGCGTCCATTTGACCAAATGAGAAATATTTGATAAAGATTTTGATGTTTTCAGGTGGGTTTGAAACGTTGGTAACATTTTTCATTGCCCCAATGCCATTGGAAAACTTTGCCAAAGATTCAACACTAGACGCTTTGTTTGCCAAAAGTATATGCCCGTTGGGCTTTGTTGCCCTACGGTTTTGAGCACTTGGGCCTTGATGCCAAAGGCTTATTTGCCTTAACTTCATTCGCACCTTTTATTCTAAGGAAATGCTGCCTCTTCAATAGCTCAGCAGAAAGCCCTAAATTTGTTTTATCAATTTGTCAGAAGTTATTACTGGGATGGGTGGTGGGGTTTTTAAAGGTAAGCTGTTACCCATCGCTTGTTCACCACATGGGTGAGGTCGTTCTGGGAGATGAGAGGGGCAGCTGGACTTCTCAAACACTTTTTTGATATGAACAGGAACGTCACCCAGTCAAAGTGGAGGGGGTGTTTTCCTAGATATACACAGGTGGACCAAAACTGGATAGAAGATTTTTATACCAAACCTTCCAAAATTGGTAGACCCTTGACCCCAACTATCTATGTCCTATCTAAGTCAATTACTTTTAAGCCTAATTTTTAAAAACATGTATCAGGAACATAGAGCATTAGTTCCTTCTTTTTTGTCTATTTGAATGCTATGGAATTAGCCACAGACTGGGTAAAATGCAACACATCCAGGTCTGCCTTGACCATAGTGCTCGCAAAATCATGATCCCTACTTTAAAGAATGAACCTTATGGGAACAGATTAAGAGAATCTCCATCAAGGAGTTTTAAAGTCATTTGTATCTCTCCAACTACAAGGAGGAGTTCACGCGTATAATACAGAAAAAAGGAAAATCTTTTATTGGATTGCTAAACATTTCCCATTTTGAGGCACAGTCCTTATTCTCTTGATACCTAGTTACTTTAGTGATGCAATTGCTGCTTTGGTGTCCACTTTTCCTCTCGCGGCACTGTGGCTCTCAATTAGACAGCATTTAAGGAGCAATTTAAGGCAATCCTTGATATCATGGAGGCAATTATGGAACTACCTGTTTCCAAGAATCGTCACACTTTTTAGAAGGAATCAAGACATCATATTCATGCATTAGGCCTAAATTCCAGATTTAATTTAAGAAGAAATTGTGTTTTAATTGCGGCTTCTACAATTATCAACAAAGCAAATGTTAGAAAAAGAAATCAGCCAAGGAGGGGAAAAAGGCGTCAGCCTTAGGCGCGAGGTTCCCAAGGCTGACAATCCTGTGCCTCACCAATCTGATCATACTTCTCCACCCAACTGTTTATTCATGTCTGTTCCCGAAGCTAATGATGTCCCTGAAATCTTAATGAGGTTAAAGGTTATTTTTCTTATCCTATTATTAATTCAATATTACTATTCCAAATTTTAGATTAGAAGTCACTTAAGTGGAAATAGTAACATACAAGGGGAAAACAAGGCCATTATTGAAACCAGCTTCCCTATAAAAGTCATTTTGTCCCGTCTAATGAAGAAAATCAAGGTTGCTCCTGATCAGGATCATACTCTGGAATACGGGACTTCCATTCCTTACCGCACTAATACCTCAGAGCTTACTTATACTCGCCTATACAGGTTGGTTTTTTTAGTGTAAGACCTTGCTATAGGCTTACAAAGATTTTGAACATCCTATACGGACTCAATTCTTATCTGATTTCAATGCTTAAATTAGCTAGAATGACTTAGTTTCTTTCTTGGGATACTGCATTCTTTTTATCAATAAAAAAAACTCCTAAGGATAGGGAGGAGAAACCCTCAGAGATGCATGTTAGAACATCTTAGGTCTCTTTTAAAACCAGAATATAAAATTATGGGACCAAAGTTATTCTTCCTACCCAATGGTGGATACTTTAGAAGGAATGCCTTTTTTCATTATAAAAGACAACTATACCCCAATTCTCAAGTTTTGGCTGAAACTAAAATCCAAGTAAGTGTCCTACAGCTCATCTTTTAGAGTTATGGGGAATCTGATCCCTAAATTTGGGAACTTTTGGCCTGTCCTGGCATACTTTATACTGCGTATCAGGGGGACCATCACTGTGATAGTGGAAAATCTTGCAGATAAATTATTGACAATTACTTGGAACTACCCAGTCGCCATATCATACCAGACTTTAGAATATGTTACCCCTGTCTCTGCCTTTGGATCATTAGACAATATAATTCCTGAAGAGGCTTCCATTATCTCATGAGTAGATGTCCAATTTTGTGGCACCTTAATAGTGATCAACAGTAAATGGCTGAGTCACTAATCAAGAAATACCCTAATACCTGATCCTGAGGTCCTGATGATTTTTAGCTAATTAAAGGGTTTAACACTAATAAGATATTTGAGACTCCCAACCCATCTAAGATCAACCATATCAGAAATCCAAATTTGAAGAGGCTCAAGTCCTTCAGGAACTGAAACTCATATATATGCTTGCCTCATAAATCCCTCCGCAGAGTCCTTAAGTCTCTCCCTGCCACTGATCTACAGAAGGATGACAGCCATCGTGTTGTAATAGATTATTGAAAATATTAATAGAATCATGCATAAGGACTGCTATTCCTTCTTATTCAAACGGATTATTTTCTCAACATTATAGCTAGATCTCAGTTCTTATTGGCTAATGATTTTGCTAGAGGCTACTAAAGGAACTTTTTGGCTCTGGAAGCAGTCAGAATTGCGATCTCATTTCCAGTGAAGGCCTGTTCAAACCTACCCACTTGCCTCAGAGTTGTGAAACGCCCCTGCAACCTTCCAGCGGGCCATGGTCTCTATACTCCAGGATATAAAGATGTCTTGTGTCTTGGTCTACCTGTGCATTGTCATGGTATTCTCCCAAACCTTTAATGAGCACTTTAAAAGCACCTTTAAGTGGTGTTTGATCAAATGAGAGCCACATCTATCAGGCCAAAGCTGGCCAAATGCAGTTTTTTTCAGAGCTAGATGAAGTTCCTCAGTCATAAGGTTACCCGCAAGGTCTTTATCATTACCTGATAAAGATGACACCATCCAAAAAAGTCTCGTTACTAAAGCTTGAGGGATGGTAAAGTTTTACTGGATATGGTTAGTTACTTATGACAGTTCATCCCTAATTTTGCTGAAATTACCAAGCCCCTCATCTCCTTCTCCCTAAGGAAGTTCCATTTCACTTGTGAAAATTGCAATGACAGGCTTTTGACTCAATAAGAGAAGCTCTAATAAATTTTATAATTTTTGTACGACCTGAGTTCCAAAATCTTTTTTTTGTTCATGGTCAATAGAAATGTCTTGGTTGGAGGTATCCTAGCTTAACTTGATTCTGTTTAAGCTGACTTCTTTAAAGCCTATCTTAGTAAAAGCTTTAATTAATGTAGAATGGAATTATAGCATCGCAGAATGAGAGTGATTAGAGGTACTCTTGGTTATCAAACATTTCCCGACCTATCTCTATAGAAACACTTTAGTATTATAACCCCAATCATACTATACTTTGGTGGTTACAGTAGATGAAAGACTGAGATGACCAGCTTGTGCTTTGGGCTCTCAAGCTAAAAGCTACGACTTTTAATAATTCATTTAACTGGTGCTATATACTAAACTGCGAAGGACTATCTCACTTGCCAATATTAAACTTTATTACGCCATTAGAAATTATTGGATATACAAACTTATAGGTTGACCTGAAGAGTTGGCTTGAGAGCCCCTAACTCAGATGGCGGTTAAAACAAATGATGGCCTTAACCTGAATTGAAGTAAGGACTACTCTATATGAAGGTAGGCTTCACTTGGCTCCCTTAAGTCAATCCGTCAGCCATAACCACATCATTATGAAAGCACATATGACTGTAGGTCATGGCGCAATGTAAAACCTACCAGTGGCTCAAGGATCGATGCTAATGGGATGGCACTATTAATATCATTCATGATGTCTTAGACTCATACCTTGAAGGTCTAAACAACGGTCTGCTATACCAAAATTTCCAACATCAGGTTTTTGAACCAACATCTCTCTTTGTTAATGTCAGTATAGATGTTATTGAAACAATACCTATCTCCCTATATGGGCATCTCTACATAATCATAGTTAACCATTTCAAAAAAATTGGTAGAGGCTGTCTCTGAAGATTTTGCCACGACTAAAGCCCTTGGTTTGTTCCTGCTTAAACATATATTCACCATTCATGGTAACCAAAAAGTCCTGTTATCTGACATTGGGCATAACTTCATATAACAAGGCATATTTTCTTTAATGCGCTGATATGAATCTATTAGGCCTTAGCTTTTCCCTATAATCCAGCAACAAATGATGCTCTAGAAAGAGTGAATGGCCTCTCACTTCCATATTAGCATAAGATGGCACCAACTTAAGCATGCAGATGGAATGATTATAATATGAGCTCAGATAGCTTATAGAAAAGCTATCGACAAGTCATCCAGTTGTCTTCATTTAAATCTCTGTATGGGCGGGATCCTGCTTTATCCTCTAGTGTTCAGACTATTCTTGAGACTCTTTGCTGGAACCTCTGACTTAGCCTTAAGATGACTAGCTGAGAGAATATCAAAGTATAAGCCTTAGTGTTTAGTTGCCTTGAAACAGTTACCTAAAGATAGTAAAGACGAGCAAATGTCACAAAGTCTGTCATGCTTAGATATAATATTGGGAGATTTAGTCACATTTTATCATCATAGCCCTGTAGGAAGGGTTCAAAAATTACACGTGCTCTGGTCTAGGCCCTATAAGGTGATATAGTTCATGGGCTAGAATACTTTATTGTCTTCATCAAATTAGGTACAGTTGTTAATTGAGTACATGTAAGGTTTTCTCAAAAATATGTTACCCTTGAAAAAATCTTGAGGCGGGTAGTGTTGAAAGTTGTAACAAACAAGGTTCCTATGATCTTTCTTGCCATCTTAATATATATATAACTTTATGCCAGAAGAAAGCTGAATTAATTGAACGGCAGAATAGGTAGAATATTAAGGTGTTGTCCATTAAGATTTTGATCAATTAAACATCATTCAACATTAGCTCCTGATTGCAACTCGTGAAAATAGCCCATTCAGGGCAGAGGTTTGATGTGACAGAAATACTCCCCCAGCCTATAGCCACCTGTATGAATTGATCGAGTATGCACTTACTGGCGTTATGCACTTACAGGTGTCTCCACAGGTGAACATAATCAGGTCAAGGTTCTACGAGATATTCAGGCCCATATGATACATTGATATAGTCTCTCAATTTCTGAGGCCTGGAGTTTGCTGCTTGTCACACCTGGTTAGTGATGAATCAGTGTCCGCGCATTTCTAGATGGATCGTTGCACAATCTGGAATACAAAATAAAACAGCTGATTAGTTTATAATTTTAATAAGAAGCAAAATGGCAGTTTATTTGACTTTTCCTATGTGGTGGGGGAGCCCTTAAATGGTGCGAACGTGGAAAGGACAACCATAACGAGATAGAATTCCAACTTAAGAGATTTTAAATAGGATACACCAGAATATAAACCTGACCAACGAGCTAAAATTATGAAATATATTGAGTTTTAAAACTGGATGATCTGCATATCATATGGTAGGATAAGTCCTGATTTAATAATTTTAGAATAATAAAAAATTAAATACTAAAAATATTTTTTTGAACCTTCAGTATGCTAACACCATTCTTACTATCTAAATTTGTAGAAATTGATGAAGGGAATTCATTTTTGTTACAGAAAAGACTTACTTTCAAGTCATTCCAGATGAAGATCAAATTTCAATCAAAATTCTCTCCAAACTTTGGAAGATGCCAAGCAATGAAGCCCTGTATTGAACCATTATCCAAAGGGATTCAAAGTCCTAATGTAATTCAGAGCACAAGGGAGAGTGGTGATATGTCCTCCTCCAATCTCTCAAAGGTTTTGGCTCCTCTGGGGCTTCAGGAAGATATTGACTACCATGAGAGGTGATATCTATATTGAAACCACCCCACACAAAAACTGTAAATATCAGTTAATTTAAATAAACTAAAGTACATTATTTTTCTACTCTGTCATGCACTTAATTATTGACACAGAGACAAAAAAATCATAGTGAAACAAAATTGAATTAAGAAAATTGCTATAGCATTTCCACATAGAATTGTTTAGCCTTTGAAGAAGAACAGAAAGTGTAAAAGAATTTTCTAAAACATCCATTGTATTTCAGGCTCAATGAGCCCCTATGATTTCTTTAGTGAAAATATAAAATGAACTCTCTATTTCAAGAGCAACTCCAGGATGTTAAATCCCATTTAGATAATTTTGAGTTTAATTTTAAAGCCCTGGCGACTATGAGAAGATGACTGGGGTAATCCATCATTTTTAAATTAAAATCTGTCTTACGTCAATGGCAAGAACTCATTGAAATAAAGTAGATAAACAGGCTCAAGTGGCTGTCAGATAAGTCAGGTATTAGAAGTTGGGTTTCTCAAATCTAACTTTTCTTTCCACTCAATCTCACTTTCAAGAATATTTTATAAAAGTTTATTTTTCCAGCGCCATCTGTCCACGTCCATTTCCCTATTGATGTCCTAATATCCGCCGCCTGCTGCTCAAATGTGGGTAGCTTTGCTTCACCACCTAGCATTTTCTGCCCTAGGGCATATGCATTCGCACAGGGTCAAATAAAACACCATATTTTTACAGTCATTTTGTCCCCACATGGGACTTAGCGATCCACCTGTCACGCATTACCCTTCTCGCCCCCATCCTCTTGCTCTCCCTCATTCCACTATCTAAGTTTACCTATGAGTCAACTATGGGTAATTAATTTTGTATTTCAACAAAGCAAATATTTAATTAACCACCGTGGCATCTGCGCTGTCTGGCTTTATCATTTTCTCCCACTTAAGAGATATTTTGAACATAGACTTCCAAATGGAGGAGGAGCAGTCGCAGCAGCTTTAATCCCCTTATTTATGCAATAAACCCTTCCCTACTACCCTTACTTGCCTTCCTTCAGACACCACATTGATGGTGTCCTTTGTATCCCTCCTATCTCACCTCACTCCCCAGATTTTATATGATCAATTGGTGGTGGGGCTTCTGGCTTATGGGACACAGCCCAACCTTGTATTCACCGTGCCTTCTAGTGTAGAGCGCCTTGCTGCATCTCGCGCCACTGCCACAATAATCCCACATCACCCTGCCATAGCCCAACAAATCTTCCCATGCTTATATTGCAGCGGCGCCTGAGCATTTTTTGGGCTCAGGTGGATAATGATTGCCAAATTTGTCCCCTCTGTTTTGGATTCAACTATACAAAAAAGTCCTGCCCCCAATCACTTCCTCTGGTGTAGCTTCTGAGCCATATTCAGCGGATTATGAATGGGTCGTTTTGTTGCTCCCTCCCACTCAAAGTTCTCATTAATGGACCAGAGTGGTAAATTGGCCCCCACCAAATCACCCGCCCACATTAAATCACCCAATTTCATCCACGTCAATCAGAGTCAGGCCTGTACCACCATTTACACCCAAGCAGCCCATTCAACTACTACCCACCTGAACTTTTCATCCACTATGCTTGTGAGCCAAAATCAATGGGGCCTATTGGCTGAAATTGATGAATCAGTTAACGTTATCATAATTTAGGTTCCAGTGAACCTCTCAGCTAGTTTGATTATGGTTGGGCCAAATTTTAAAATTCTGATTTTGATAAAAACGCATCCCTGAAACAATTCTCTCCTTAACTAATGCCATCTCCTACCAAAGTGACCACCAGCTCACCTTGCCAGTGGTGGCCTCACCCCATTGCCCAATCCTACGCGAAGTGATGACACAATCCATTTCTCAAATACCACTAAGGGCTGAGCATAGTTGATTTCCCCCTGATTTACCCAAAGCAGTACAGGAGGTTTTCACAAACTTTTGCCAATGAAGCCACTAATGTGGTCATGCATGTGTCACAACTAGAAGATTTTGAATCATCTGCAAAAGCACCTGACAAAGTATCATCAATTTTTCCGACTACCCAAAGCCCTCATTCAAGCTGAAAACCACATAGCGGAATTTGTTGAAGCTTTCTACTAAGATAATCTTAAGGAAGGTATCCAATTTTTCGTCACCTCCACCCCCACCACACAGATGCTCCACACACTGGCTATATTCTTTTGCCCATTTATATAACTACAATGATGCTGACCAGCAGAATATGTCTGTAGAAGAGCTTCACAACCCTCTCACCCTCTGCCATGGTGGGTTAGCAGTATTCCGCTTCCCTCCTGGCTGGAGATTTTGTTTTGATTTTAATTGTTCTATTCATTCATTCGTTCAGTTCTTTTGATCAATGAGTATTGGTAATGTTCTTCCCCTGGTCAGCGTACCCCAGGTAAACTTTAAAATTTTAAAAAGAGGGTTATTTAAATCTCTCAAAGTTTCTTGAGCCTCTGCTTTATTGTTATTTTTCAAAAATTATACTGTACATTAAGTAATTAGTATTAGTAATATCTGAATTTAAAGCTTTTCTATCCCGTTGTGAACACTATTACACAAAATTCAAGACTGTTAGAATAATAATTTATATTGGTGAAGATGAGCGTACATCTGAAGCATGGTAAGGCTTGGCAAATGTAGTAAAGGGCACATGGCTGGTATTTGCCAGCTCAAGGGACTAAACTCCTTGAAGAATTTGGCAGAAAGGCACATAATAAAATGTACGCGGTGAAAAACCCAGTGGACTTTTTCAAATGTACACTAAGTGCAATAAATACATCATTACAACCCATACTCATATGTTAACTTCAGTGTAACATAGATTTTAGATTTTACTGGGTGGCTTTAATGGCTCTTTGGGAAAAGTCTGTAAAAACTGGTCTAATTTTTCCTGCACGCTGTTTATGTGACAGTTCATACTTCCCTCCATGAATGGTTGGACCTTGGGTTCAAAAATGGTAGAAGAGGCAAATGACGCTGCACAAGTGTCTGTTGTAGTCAACCTCCTGGATAGAAAACGGGTGGTTATGAATAAGCGCATTCATTGGACACAGTCAAAATATGTACTTGTCTCTTTTGATTACCTTCTGATGAATGTGACTCAAAAAGTCACTGAGCAAAACCATAATACTAGTCAAACCTTCTATGCAGAAATTTAATCGTGTTAAAATTCAACGCTTTTCCCTTTAGCTTAACCTTAGTAAAGGCAAGCTATCGTATTTACCAACCTGAACAAAGAAACGCGGCAGATCTCACTAAAATTTCCCATTCTGATACCCCATGATCAATGGGAAGTGGTCTCAGTTCCCTTGGATAACAATAGATAGTGGATTACACATCTTCACTTTATGATAGGCTTTTAGACACAAAAATAATTTTGCCCTTTAAGAGAGGGCGTGAAAGACTATGATTATGTTTCTGAGGCGATGGATGAATCCAGAACTGACAAAAAAATGGGTAGTTGATACTATTATTGCCTTTCACTGGGGTGAAACAGATCATATATTAATATCAATCCTGTGTTCCCACTAGAAATGTATGCAATCCAACTACCTATAAGGCAGCCACCCCGGCTTCAGCCTCAGTGGCGACCTCCATCTTGCATGAACAGATTAAGGATGACAAGGCGGAATTTTCTGCATTTGCCCAATCCTAATCTGTCAGCCAATCAGGCTTCGCCATACACTAGCCTTCAGACAGCTTTAGGGCATTACCTACCCACGCATGCAACAAGCTCCAACCAGAATCAATTTATACTCAAACAATAACTACTGAATCAAACGAAACTGTTTAGAGGGCAAAGCAAGCACACATGTTACGGTTTTGTCTGCTTAACCATTCAATTATTTTATCTATTTTAAATTTGTATTTTAGACTAAGGTTTTGATTCCTTAGGCCTTGACGCCAAAATAAATCTGTCAAGTTAAGTTAAATGGATTGCCATGATGCTACTCCAATCCATTAATTATGTTATGATAATTACCTTGACTATGAAGCCAAGTTTTATAAGTAGATGAATACCTGTTTTTATTTAACTGAGGTAAGCTGACCAGGGGACAGACATTACCAAATATATGTGAAACTAAGAGAATAACTAAGAAATATAAAAATTGGGCACCCCAACTTTTCTTTCTCGTTGCAAACACTTTTGCAACCCATTCAATTCAAGACTAAATCTAGTTTGATAATCTCATAGAGGGGATTAGTCTGCGCCTATGTCTGGGAGCAGTTGGGCAAGCAAGGCAAGAGGAGCAGGCGGAAGGCCCGCGGCCTCTAACGTTTGAAAACGCCCTGGAGAATCTGGCGGAATAGAAAAAAATAAAAAAACTGGCGGTCACAATTTCCCTGGAGATACTCGCGTGGCAAGCACGATGCAACCAGTACATCAATACGCCACATTCCCAGCCACTTTCATCAGTGGAATTCGGAGTCCGTGTGTATCTGGACATCCAAAAACGGCCCTATGGGAAAAATTTTGTGAAGATATACACAAAATTTTCCTGACTGCGGTGTACGTTGTACCTCACTCCATGTCACGCGGTTGGCTGGACCTAGGTTTTAAAAGTAAAATAGCAGCAGATGAGGCTGCAGTGGTGCGCGTAGTGGTCGACCTCCCCGAAGGGCAATGGGTCATCGAAACTAAATGCACCAGATGGACAAAATCAAACCAAATTTTCCTCACGTTTGACTTTTTGCCTACTACAGTAAAACGTGACATTTTGGAGCAACACCTGAAAGATGGTCTCGCCATATATGGCAAAATACAATCTTTCAAAATGCAACGTTTCACACTGATGCCACACCTGTGCACTGGCAAAGCCATCGCAGTTCTGACCCCAACTGAGGAGATTGCGAAGGACCTAACCCAGATCCCGCACTCCACCTTTATTGATATCGCAGGGCACACCACCCACCCATTCCAGGTACTCGTGGACAGCGCGCCCCCCATTTGCACCCACTGTGACATGTTCGGCCATAAGGCACACGCGTGCCCCATTAAAGAGGGCGTTACATTCCAAGAGCACCCCTCGGCAGCCATGGCCAGCGGAGAGGCGCACTACAAACCAACCGCAAGCACCAAAGAGGCTTTCCGTGGGGAGCACAAGGCTGCTACCTATTGGTAAAGCCCATCTCCCCGCAGGAGTGGAAGAAGGCCAAGCAGGCCCATAGGACTGCGGCCAAGGCGGCCAAGGTCACCACCACCATCCCACACTCACAACGCCAGGAGGACATGGAGACCTTCGAGGCAGAAGCAACTCGGGAATCCATCACCCAATCAGATTGGGAGGCACAAGCTGAATGGGCCACTCAATCCAAGGATCCGATGGGAGATTTGATCTCACCCAATTGCTGCACCCAAGCCCCGGTCAAAACTGACTTGGGACCTATCCCAAATGAAAAATTTTTTTTGCCCCACTCGACGGTGCACTGAACTTATCCGCACCACAAAAAATTCATCCGACGTCAGGAAAACAAAAAGCGAAGGCCAAAGCCAACGTGACTCTTTCCACAAAAATTAACAAAAACCCTGATAGCGTTGCTGCTAATACCCGCGCTGCTGTGAAAGCCCAGGGACCTGGAAGAGGCTGGTGGGCCAGGGGGCCCACCCCTCGCACCTAAGGTGCGATGGGGGAAACCTTCACTCTAGGGATGCTGAATATCGCCGGACTCAAGGCCTCCCCATCCCGGGCTAGGAAACTGAGTTTTTACAAAATAATTACCCATGGATATCCTGGCCATCCAGGAAACCCACTGTCATGAGGTTCCGAGGATGCTTGGAAAACAATGCTCCTACCATCCCTATCCTTTTGGTCAAAGCACTGTGGGGTGCTAATTCAGAAAAACAATTTTTTCAAATTTACATCTTCAGAAACATTCCTAAATGACCGAGTGCTCGTTGTCACCTTCTCATGGGCCGATGTTGCACACACAATTGTCAACATTTACGCCCCAAAACGGTGCACAAGAGCGTCGGGAATTTTTCTTGTCAGTCAAATCCCTACTGCTACCCCCCAATTCTTTCCTAATCGGCGACATGAACTGTTGGCTAACCTCACCAATGGACCAGTGGCTGCCCTCGCCCCACGCCCCACAGGGTCATGTAGAACTACGCGTTCTAAAAGCCACCCTTGGGTTAATGGATGTGCTGCCGCGACATGCCCCACTGCTCGAAAACATGATGCGTCCCCACATCCACAATGGCCAATTAAGGTCCATGACCCGCATTGACCTTATTCTAGCGCCAGCGAAATTCCAACCCCACATCTCCCACTTCAAAACAACGAAAATGGAATTCTCTGACCACCGACTGGTCTCGATAACATACCACTTACCTGTCACAGTTGCAAAGGCCCCACATTGGTGCTAAATCTGCCCCCCAGAGCTAGCGTCGCCAGGATTTTCCACATGGGTGGAAGAGGCAACTTTGGCAAAATCATTTGTTGCACCGTTTTGCGCAGACCCCATTTCCACATGGGCAACTTTCAAAAAAGACACCATCTGCCACTATCGCCATCTCTCATCCAGACGCTCATGAGCCACATCGGCGGTTATATCATGCGTGCTGGCGGAATTGGCCCACTTGGAGTCCAACATTCCAGCCTCAGGATATAGCCCTGCATGGGGCCAGAAGTGGGCGGAGGCAGCAGCCCACCTCAATGCACTTGAAAGGCAACACAAACATCGGGTTTGTGTCCAATACAGGGCCACACATATAACTAAAGGCGACAAGTGCACCGCATACTTCTTCAAAAAAATTTTTGCACCACGCCAGAGCGTGGCCTGCACACAGGTGCAAAGATCAGATAATTCTATCGTGGACACACCGGCTGAAGTGGCAATCGAAATGCAAAGATATTACTCTGAGTTATACCGAGCTGAACCAATTCAGCTGGCCAAAATGGCGGAATTTCTTGACAGATTTCATATCCGCACCATTTTCTGATACCCAGAAATAATGAATTTAATTACTCCAAAAGAATTATGGACTATCATTCACGGTGCGCCAAACTGAAAATGCCCAGGCCCAGATGGCATTCCATATGAGTTCTACAAAAAATATTTAAATACATATCCCCATTGCTGCTAACCTCACTCAACCAAAGCCTGTTGGAAACGCGCCTCCTACCAGGAGGACATGAGGCTTTTACAGTCACACTCTTCAAGAAAGGGGATAGGCTAGACTTAGCCAACTGGCGCCCCATTTCTCTAACAAACACAGACACCAAAATTTTAACAAAAATCATGGCTAACCGTTTAGGGACTGTAGCATCTGCCACCATCTCTCCAGAACAATTTGGTTTCATCCCCAGAAGGTCGATTTGGGATAACGTGCACTCTGTGGCTAATGTGTGTCAGTCCACAGCCTCTGGGGCACTTGTATTCTTGGACCAACAAAAGGCCTATGATAGAGTAAACTGGGAATACCTTAGGGCCTGCCTCCAACAATTCCGCCTACCTTACCGCTTCATTAACTGGGTGATGCTGCTCACAGAATCTGCAACAATGGCTGTGCGCGGCCCAGGTTTCCTAACGGATGTAGTCCATCCTCAAAGGGGCCTGCGACAAGGGGACCCCTGAGCCCACTCTTATACAACTTCAGCCTTGACCCACTACTGCGAAATGTGAATGCCCAACTCACTGGGGTCCATGTGCCAGGCCAAACCCCAGTCAAGATGATGGCATTTGCAGATGATTGCGTGGTGGTGTGTCTAATAATAAAGATGCACGCGCGCTTGAAGCCCTCATCCAGGAATATTCCCGGGTAAGCAACGCGGCACTAAACGCCTCCAAAACCGAAATCATCCTCCTTGGTCGGTTTCAGAACTGCTGGGCCCCAGCAAGTAGTTCCCAACCCAGCCCAGCTGCTCGCCCAAGTCCACGCCTTACTAACTCAAAACACACCGCTCCACTGGTGCTCCCCTTTGTGCCGCGACCTACCATAGGACTGGTACGCCATCTGGGCGTGTGGTTGGAGGCAGGAGGATACGCGTCAGCAGTAATGGAGGGCCATATACTGGACAACGTGACGAAGCGAATCGCCTCTCTCAGAGCCCACCCTACTACCCTCACTGGCAGGGTTGTTCTTGCCAACTCTATGCTCCTATCCAAAGTCTGGTTTGGAGCCCACGCCATCCCCTTCTCCTCAAGCTTCTTCAAATCCCTGTATGCTTTGCTACAAGGTTGGCTTTGGTCAGGCCGCCCTCCACCAGTACGGCTAGAGGTCATGTTTGGCCCTCACCATCATGGTGGCATGGGCCTACTTGACTTCAAAGCCCATGCCGCCAAGATCCTAGGCACCTGGATTGCGGCCGTCACTGCTCCTACACTCCCATCCCAACACTGGTCCCGCGCGGCCCGCTCCAACTTCTCCCGAGCCTTGGGCCTCAACAATCCATCAAACCCCCACTCCCTGATGAAATACCTCGCATCACACACATCAGCCACAGGTCCTCACGGGACCAAAACCCACTACAAACGAATCCTACTCTCCATGCGAAGCGCAGAGTGGAGAATTCGTATTAGTGGACATACTACCCAAAGAGGCCGCCCCTCTCCTCAGTTCACACAAGAGGTACAGGGGCTACCCATCCATGATGGCGTGATCCCCACTCGACCCCAAGTCCTATCCAGGGTGGACTACCTGGACATGATGGACATCCCTTATTCCACTGAGACCCAAAAGACTATCTGGAAATACGCACACCATCCTCTGTTGCAGCCTCAAGTCCGTTCCCATGTGTGGCGCTGCCTGAGGCAGGTGTATAGTACAGCTGAGCGCTCTAATGCTTTACACTCATCCTGTGTCGTGTGTGGCCAGTATGGAACGCTGTTTCACCGCCTGGAGAAGTGCCCCACCTCTAAAGTAATATGGCGCGAAGTCCAACGTCTGCTAGGCCAGGATCAAACACATCCCTTCAGTCTGTCAAGAGATATGTTTGCTTCATCAATGGCCTCCCCCTCCCACCCTCCCTTCGTGCTCTGGTGGTTGCAATCGCCATGTGGACTATCCACACGATTGTCTTGGATGCCATCGCCGGATCCATCCCCACCCTCCCTGAAGCTGTCCACAGATTCCGGTCTCATTTGGTGGATCACTTTCAAGCGTTTATGTTTGGATATCTCCCACCACGTCGCCGGCAGCTGGTCTCCTCCTGGTTCCCAGTCTGGTTCATCAAATCAGACCCCTTCCTCCACACGTGCTCAATAGTGGCTACGCCCCCTACACACGTTCCCTCCCCCTTCCCATAAGTGGCGTTCCCGCTGGCAACAAGAGATAGCATCGCTTCTCTGGGGTGCCTCACCTAATACTGAGTTTTGTCTCGTTTGAGTCATATTTGGAAGTGTCCGTCCCATGGTCGGCCTTCCCCGCAATAAATTTAAATTTAAAAATTGGGCACCCCAGGGTACTCAAGTTACCCCTGTTGCCAGCGGGACTGCCAGGTATGGGGGGTTGGTGCACTACTCTGAGAGGGTTTCCCCTGCTATGGAGCAGGTGTGAAGGAAAAGGTCTGTGTAAAGGAACCAGAGTGGGAACCATGATTCTATGAGCGCTTTTTTCTTGGTCTCATATATCCATAGAGCCAGGCTTGGAAGTGCTCTAGTAAGTGGACATGGAATCTGTTAATAATTCCATGAATGGTTGGGACCATGCCCTTGAACGCATCTAATGAAATTGTGTGTATTGTCCACATTGCAATGGGTATTATTAGGGAGCGGAGTGTAGATGGGATTGGTGACTCAATCTTGAGCGCGATGATACTCTTTGATATCGAGAATTCCTGTTCGTTTTGAATCTTGAGCAGGCGTGCGACTTCCTGCCATATAGCTTTGGTTGGGGGGCATGTTTCTATGCGATGATGTAGGGATCCCTCCCCTCCACATACTGCACATGTTTTGTGGAGGGAGTTGGAGCGGTCCGCCATCCTATAGGTCCTTCTCAAACAGCGCCGGGCGTTTGCTCTTATCCTTGGTTGTAGGAGTGGGTGGTGTGTCGTTTTCCACATTGCTTTCTGTGTGGTTAAATAATAGGGAATGTCCAGCATATCTAGGTATTCTATCCTAGCTATGCTTGGGGTTGTTGCGAGCATATCCCTCTGGGGGTGGTTTTCTGGGTTTCTTAATTTGAATTGGGGGCTGGGTCGTCCCCTTCCCTGTATAGTACCCATGTTCTCTATGGTCCATCCCACATGGCGGATAGTTCGGAGGATATGTTTGAAATGAGGGGAGGTTCCATGTGGACCCGTTGCAGTAGGGTGCTTGTCAAGATATGAAAGTAGTCTGGGTGGACTATGTGGGTTGGTTAATTTGAGCGCCTGTGCAAAGTTAGTCCTTGCTGCTCTGGACCAATGTTGTTGCGGGAGGTCTGGAGCAAGGATTTCCTTTATCTAGGTACCTAGGATGTGATTGGCTTGGCTCTCAAAATCTATTAGTCCCATGCCTCCGCTTGAGCGTGGGCCAAATAGTGTTTCCATCCGTATAGGAGGGTGAGAGCCAGGCCACAGCCAGCCCTGGATAAGCGCGCGAATTGAGGTTATAAAGGTAGGTGAGAAGGATATCGCATGGGCATGGTACCACATTATTGGGAGGATGAGCGAGTTAGCAACTGTAACTCGTCCTGTTAGTCCTGGGGTTCTCCCCTTGAGGGAGGCTACGCGTTTGGATACCCGTTGTAACAGGTTACTTTCCATTGTCTCATTAGCATATCCCCCTGATTCTAGCCAGATTCCAAGGTGTCAGACAGGGGTGGTGGTGGGAGGTGTTGCAAAGGGTAAAATATTTTGGGTTTTTTCTTCGTGTGTTGGTGTGAGGTTCTGATGTTGTGGCCCAATTGTTTGTGTATTTGCCTAAGAGGATGATTTCTGTCTTCCTTTTGTTGAGCGATGCATTGCTCACCTTGGAGTATTCCTCTAGAGTGCGTTCCAGCTGTCGGGCATCTTCATTGTTTGTTATACCTGCTATGCAGTCTTCTGCAAAGGCCATTATCTTGACTATTGGTTGTCCTTGTGCGGTTATCCCCATGAGACGTGAGTTAGTTACTCAGAGGAGTGGGTCAAAGCTGAGCATTTATAGCAGTGGGCTGAGGGGATCCCCTTGTTTGAGCCCTCTGTGTGGTTTGATATTGTTTGTTAGGAATCCAGGGCCGCATACAGCCATGGTTGCAGATTCTGTTAGAAGCATCGCCCATTTTATGAATCTTGGTGGGAGTTTGAAGGCATGTAGACATTTTTTTAGGTATGGCCAGCTAACACGGTCATACGCCTTTTCCTGATCCAAGAAGACCAGGGCATCAGTTTCTTTGGATTGGCAAATATTTGCAACAGAGTGAATGTTGTTCCATATTGAACGCCCTGGTATAAACCAAAAATGGTTGGGTGATAGGACGTCAGATGCAATCGCGCCTAATCTAGCTGCTAGAATTTTTGTAAGAATTTTTGTGTCAGTGTTGGAGAGTGCAATTGGGCGCCAGTTGGCCAGGTCCAACTTGTCACCCTTTTTATACAAGGTTATAACGTAGGATCAATGGCCTCCTGGTAATAGGCATGTTCTCAACAAACTCTGGTTCAAAGACGCCAATAGGAGTGGGCGATTTGTTGAAAATATTTTTTATAAAATTCGTAAGGTATCCCATCAGGCCCTGGGCATTTCCTACGTGGTGCACCGCGAATTGTTTTCCAAAGCTCCTCCCGTGTAATAAGGGATAGTATATTGTAATTTGGTGGTGTACTTTATATCTTGGCAGTTTGAATAAATTCTTTAATTCTTTGTGGATCTGTTGGCATATCGCGATATAATTTGGTGTAATAGTGTTGTACTTCCGCCTTGACCTCCTCAGGGTCAGTTGCCACAGTGCCGTTGGTCTTGCGGACCTGTGTGAATGTGGGCTGGTTTCCACAAGAGTGGAATTGGCAGAAAAAGTATGTCAATTAGGTTTTACCTTCCTTTATGAACTTACCTTTGTTCAATACTTTGATTCTGTGTTGGTGTTCAAAGATGATATTGTTAAGTCAGGCTGAAATTTCTGTCCATTTGCGTCCCCAATTAGGGCTATAGCCAGATCTCTGAGTATTTATTTCCAGGTGGTCTAGTTCTGCCAAGGTACGCTTGATTGTGGCTGTGTCCGCGGTGTACTTGCGTGATGCAATATGTCGGATTTTGTTGATTAAATCTTTTTTGAAATTTTCCCATGTTCTGATGGGATCCGAAGTGAATGGGGCTGTGAATTCTGGGTATGTAGCCATGTTTTCAACCCAGTCAGATATCTCAGGCAATCTTATAATTTCTGGGTGAAGCTTTCTCCAAGGCGACACCTGTGTGTGGGATTGGGTTGGCACTAACTGCACTGTAACTAATCGGTGATCAGAAAAATTGATCTTTTTTGTTGTAAATTTAGTGATTCTTGAGTGGTGAATTGTGGGATGAGGATGTGGTCAATAAAACTCATTGATATGAGCAGTCCCTCACATATGTTGTACTTGTCATATGGGGAAGGATTGGTGAATTGGGAGGAAGAGCATCCTGTAAGCCAAGAGATGCCTTCATTGTGCGATATTCAATGTGTCTAGGTGGGTATCCCCTGGGATTAGGCCATCAATCTGTATTGGGGTTATGCCAGCAGTTGAAATCACCTAACATGATGATATCTGGTGGGAGGGTGAGGGTAGAAATTTTTTTCTAAATTTTTTTTCTCTCAGTTGCAGTGCATGGTGCATAGATACATTCTAACAAAATTATTTCATCTTGGCATGTGATTGTTGATACCAGGACTCAACCATGCAAGAGTGATGACAAATTTGTAAATTTAAATATTTTGTTGTTTCAGATGATCACCCCACAGTGAGACGTCCATACTGATTGTGATGGTGCAACCCTGGTTGACCAGGATTCTTCTTCCCCTTGTAGGCAGTGGGTTTCTTGGATGGCCAAGATGTCTACAAGAGGATTTTACAGGAATGCCAGCTTTTTGGCTTGGGACATATGAGCCCTGGCTCCCGCGATATTTAACGTCCCTATTGACACTGAGGTGCCTGTGACGCCTCAGGAGCGGTTGGGAGGACCCTCTGGTCCTATCCCACCACAGCTCATTTTGGCCATGCTCCGCGTCTGTACTCCAACTCTTTCACTGCCATTGTTGGTTCCCTTGATCTAACCCAAAGATTCAAGGGAATTGCGGTTTTTTGCATTTGCATCAACTTTTCCTGTACAGGTCTCATGTTGATTTTGATGCGGGTTGTTGATTGGATTTTATATTTTTGAGGTTCAACTTTGTTGCATTGTGCACCGCATTTTCACCCAAAATGCGGTTGCATTGTTCCTCAGTATGTGCATGACTGATGACGCTTTGTGGTTCAATCTGGGTACTGTGAAAATTTTCGAACTGGGCATATTGTTCTGATTGGTTGTTTCAGTGAATATCTGAAATATCCTCCAAAATTTGTCCGTGGTTAATGGCAGATTCCGCGTGTTCCGCCGCTTCAGCTGCTGCTCTCTTGTGGGCTTTTTGTGCTGCTTTACGCTGTTTACTTGTAACTGGGTCCACGATGGAGTATAGTCCATCTTCACCCCAGCGGAATGGGTGGTGGCCATCAGTCATTTTGGCGAAGTTTTCATTATCTTCGTCCATAGCTTCTTCACAAAAATCATTTTCCATTAAGCCCTCTTTTACAGGGCATGCATGTTCCTTGTGGCCCAGTGAGCCACAGTGGTTGCAAATGGGTGGTGCGCATTCCGGTGTAACTCAGAATGCAGCTGACTGGCCCCCATCTGCAAAGTGAAATTCTGCTGCGCGGGGAATTCTGGATAAATCCTCTTCCACTTCTGGGAAGGGGTTGATTACAGCGATAGCTTTGCCCGTGCACAGGTCAGGCATTAAGCGAAATCGCTGTAATTCAAGTTGTTGGATTTCTCCGTAGGCCACAAGACCTTTGTGGAGCTCCTCCTCAATTACCTTACGAGGAAGATTGGTGGGGAGAGAGTCAAAGGAGATGAACAAAGTTTTTGCTTTGTTCCATCTGGTGCTCGCGGTGTGCACAATTTTTTGCCCTCAGGGAGGGCAATTTCCACGCAGATTTTTGCTGCGGCATCAGCTTCATTGGCTGTTTCAAAATCAATATTGATCCAGCCGCATCCCATGTTGTTGGTGGCTATGTACACCGCGTGAGGGAAAAGTGAGGGCTGTGCCTCACATGTTTTCTCCCACAGGGTTGGTGACTCATCCCAAGGAAGAGTCTGATCCCATTTTCCACCTTTGACAAAGGTTGGTTGAATTGAATGTACATGTATTGCGCGTGCTTTACAGTAAATACCATAAACCCAAATGGTGTCTGAGTTTGTGATTTCTTTGCAGATTGGGTTCCTGGTCCCCCTCCAGGGCGTTTCTTGCCCTTAGTTGCACCGTTAAGCGCACCACATGCCGCGACGCTCGCCCATATTGTATTATTTTTGTTATTAAAGTCGCCCATCTTGCCTGTGTGTGATTATCCAAATTTGCTTTTTGAATCAAATTGTAGTAACTAAAGTGATTGTTATGAGAAAGAAAAACTGGATGAATACTTGTTGAGGGTTGAATAATTATCACCCCACCACAATACCCCAAATCACTTTCTATCAATTTATGAGGTTTTACAGCGTTGTAAATCAAATTACCATTTTTATATTATTTTCTTTTGCCCCACAGGTGTAAAACAATTATCAAAGGGTTTTCCCTAAATTTCCAAGATAATGATATCTTCCCTTTTCATAATAACTATCCATTGATTGAAACTCTACTATATAGATTATTATGTTGGGAATGGAATATTGAAGGGGATTTTTTGTTCACCTAGCTTTTCAAAGTTACTAATAAAAAACCTTTGACGATTTATTTCTATTATTTTATTGTAGGGTTCTTTCTTCACACAGTATCCTTTTTTTATTAAAAAAAGTAATTTATCTGTTCAGTTGTAAGTTGAGCTTTAGCGCCAACAACAGCACCATAATGTAAAACCTCGTGATTCCAAAAATAATAAAAAGCCAAAATCTTCAGCCTTGAAGGTTGCTGACTACACTCCTGTTCCTGTATACCAGTATGGTACTCATAGTAAGGATGCCACGGTGCCCATGGAAAGTGAAGGGGTAGGGCTGGGAGGCCCACGCATTAGCTCCTGAGGTACGCTGGTCACATCAGTGGTAACAGTGACTTTGAACATCATGGGACTCAAGGCCTCTTCATCTCAGTCCCAGAAAAAAAGCTTCTTGTGAAGCCTCCCTGTGGATATCATGGCAATACAGGAAGCCCACATCTGCAAGGGGACTAGAAGCATGGGCATGCATGCTCCTCCCTACTGTATCATCATATTCGCTGCACTGTGAAGTGCTAGTAAAGGTGAACCATAGCTTTAAATTTATTTCTTAAGACCTTTTTATATGGCAACTTACAGGCCATAAACTTTCTTGTGGTATGATGAAGTACACAAAATCTCAGCATGATATGCCTCGACCTGTTCATTATTTCATCATGATTTTTACTGACGTTGCTCTCCTTAACCTTCTATCTAATACCTTCATGATTGGTGATATGAACAACTTGATAAACCCAGACAAAGCTTGGTTGCTTTCTACTGTTGATCCCCATAGAGACACGTTAAACTCGCATCCTGAAGGCTACCCTGAGCCTCTATGACACCCTTCCAAAAACACTCTCCTTTTCTTCCTAACATGACTCACCCTCATGTACACAAAATTTAGTTGCTACATATGTCACGCATAGACTTTATTATTATCCTGTTAGTTTTTTGCCCCAGATTTCACATTTTAAAACCACTAAAATTAATATCTGATCACAGACTAGTTTCAGTGTCTCTTACTCTATCTTGCCTGCTGCACAGGCGCCCAGATGTAATAAGCTTTACCCAGACAATCTCACTATACCAAAGTTCACACACTGGGTATAAACTACAAACTTAACAGGAGTTTATGACTCCTTCTGTGCCTATCCATCCATGAAATGTGTTATAATTTGGAAGCTTTACTCTTGAAAGATTATATCTCGTTCTGGCTCTCTTATTTAGATGCACAGATTACTGATAAATTGCGTTGATTAAATTAACTTATTAGATTAATGAAATAATTTTATTTATACTATTATTCAAGTTTAGCGGATGTCTAATAATCAAGATGCATGCGCGCTTGAAGCTCTCATCCAGGAGTATTCCCAGGTAAGCAACGCGGCACTGAACGCTTCAAAAACTGAAATCATCCTCCTTGGTCGGTTTCAGAACTGCTGGACCCCAGCAATTAGTTCCCAACCCGGCCCATCTGCTCGCCAACGTCCTCGCCCTACTAACTCAACACACACCGCCCCACTGGTGCTCCCCTTTGTGCCACGTCCTACCATAGGACTGGTACGCCATCTGGGCGTGTGGATGGAGGCAGGCGGATATGCGTCAGCAGTAATGGAGTGTCGTATTCTGGACAACGTGACGAAGCAAATCGCCTCTCTCAGAGCCCACCCTACTTCCCTTACTGGCAGGGTTGTTTTAGCCAACTCTATGCTCCTCTCCAAAGTCTGGTTCGGAGCCCATGCCATCCCCTTCTCCCCAAGCTTCTTCAAATCCTTGTATGCCTTTGCTGCAAGGATGGCTTTGGTCAGGCCGCCCTCCACCAGTACGGCTAGAGGTCATGTTTGGCCCTCATCATCATGGCGGCATGGGTCTGCTCGACTTCAGAGCCCATGCTGCCAAGATCCTGGGCACTTGGATTGCGGCTGTCACCGCCCCTACACTCCCCTCCCAACACTGGTCCCGCGCAGCCTGCTCCAACTTCTCCCACGCCTTGGCCTCAACAATCCATCGAACCCCCACCAGATGAAATACCTCGCATCACACACATCGGCCACAGGTCCTCACGGGACTAAAACCCACTACAAATGAACCTACTCTCCATGCGGAGCGCTGAGTGGAGATTTCGTATTAGCGGACATACAACCCAAAAAGGCCGCCCCTCTCCTCAGTTCACACAAGAGGTACAGGGGCTAGCCGTCCATGATGGCGTGATCCCCATTCGACCCCATGTCCTATCCAGGGTGGACTAACTGGACATGATGGACATCCCTTACTCCATTGAGGCCTAAAAAACTATCTGGAAATACTACACCATCCTCAGCTGCAGCCTCAAATCCGCTCCCATGTGTGGCGCTGCCTGAGGTGGGTGTATCGTACAGCTGAGCGCTCTAATGCTTTACACTCATCCTGTGTCGTGTGTGGCCAGCATGGAACGCTGTTCCACCGCCTGGAGAAGTGCCCTACCTCTAAAGTGATATGGCGCGAAGTTCAACGTCTGCTGGGCCAGGATCAAACGCATCCCTTCAGTCTGTCAAGAGATATGTTTGCTCTATCAATGGCCTCCCCTCTTCCACCCTCCCTCCATGCTTTGATGGTTGCAATCGCCATGTGGACCATTCACACGATTGTCTTAGATGCCATCGCAGGCTCCACCCCCACCCTCCCAGAAGCTGTCCACAGATTCCGGTCTCATTTGGTGGACCACTTTCAAGCGTGGATGCTTAGATACCTCCCACCATGTTGCCGACAGCTGGTCTCCTCCTGGTTCCCAGTCTGGTTCATCAAATCAGACCCCTTCCTCCACACGTGTTTGGTTGTGGCTACAGCCCCTCCACACGTTCCCTCCCCCTTCCCATAAGTGGCGTTCCCGTTGGCAACAAGAGATAGCATCGCTTCTCTGGGGTGCCTTCCCTGGTACTAAGTTTTGTCTCTTCTGAGTCATATTTGGAAGTGTCCGTCCCATGTTCAGCCTTCCCCACAATAAATCTTTGACAAATTATTCAAGTTTAGCGCACTTAAAGCCACGCAGAGTATATATCCAACAATAAACAGGTATTACTTAATATTAGAGGTATCTCTAAACTGGTAGGAAATTTTTCCCTATTCTTTACGCTGAATCAGCGGAGATCTAATAACAAACAAAATAACCTAAGGATATCCAATCCGTTGACTCTTATCCCAAAAAGAAAACTATTCAATAAAGTATAAAAAGCTTAGTTTTTATAAGATTAAGATCTGCTTTATTATAAAATAAATCGGTGGTTTTATAGGGTAAAAGGTGCATAGGTTTTCAGTTGCTAAATGGAAGTTAATTAAACTATTCTACACAGGGTTTGACCCTTAATATTAACTTCTAAATGTGGCGGGTTCCTTTGCTTTAGTTATTCTCCAGTAGGGAATCTTTGCAGTTAAGAAATAATCTATTAGTGTCAGGAATCAGACACTAAATCCATAGGGGCCATGTTGCCTGATTACTTCTAATATCATCAAAACAATCGTCATAAGTAATTGTAGTTTCAACAAACGCCCTAACTGTTTAGTTGAAAGATTCATATAGGTTTCACTATTCTGATATGACCGGACGATAAACCTTAAGTCATTATGGCAGAATGGGTAGAATCCGCTGATTATACTATTGGCTACAATTAATTGAGCGACTTTAGGATAAGGCGATATTGGGTTTTGAAGGTAGAATGAATTGCCTCCAGATTGGTTAGTAGGGTGATACTAACAAACAACAAACAATGAGTTGTTGATGTATGATATATAATGAGCTAATTGCCCCAAATTAAGGCGATTGTGAATTCAATACATAGTAACCTCTGCCAGAACCAATGAGATGCGGTGGAATGAATTACTAAGCAAAATGTTCAGTATAAATTTTAGTAGCTGATAAGTCATCAAGAAGAGTAGATGGGAAGGGAGAGGTTGTTAGTAAGAAAGAGAGAGCCAATAAGGGAGCGTCCGCTGAAAATAAAAATATTAACAAAGAGGATTCATTTAAGCATTATCTCCTATTTGTTATATTATATTATTTTACATGTGTGTGAAGGACTGATGATCTCCATATCACATGTTCTATTGCTCAGTGGGCTCAACCCTGTGCAAAAACCCTTTGGCGTACCTTAACAATTCCGTTGAAAATTATAACAGTGGTACTCACTACATGGGGCCCATTAATTAGTCCCAAAAACAGTAAAAATTCTTCAGTCGCCAGTCATGGCGAATCTGGCTTGCTCTGACAAGGGATCCTCTCAACGCGCTGCACCAGTTGAATATGCGGAACTCAAGATTGCCTTGGATGTTTTGTTCAAATGGTAGGTGGAGCTTCTAAACGAGGTTTGTATTAAAATGCTGCCTCCGTTTGATTTTAATTGGAACATCATAATTTATTTAAATGATTTTAGTTTGCAACATATTGAGCTTTAGATTGGCATAAAGCATTATCGTTAATAATTACCTTGGATGTAGCAAGCACTGATCAAGTTACTTGCTACCTTCCAAACAGTCACGTTACTTAACAAAGAATTGAAGGATACTATGCTGCGGTTATTCAGAGGAACTGTGAAGATGTCGCAGCAGAAAGCAGAACTCTTGACCATTGGGGTTTCATTGTAATGAGACCCTCACCAAGTTTGCTGATTGATTTGCAGTGGAAGCTCACATGTTAGTTGGGGCATGGTTTTTATCTGAATCTGACGTATGCATAGCAATGACATCCGCAATGAAGCCATACCAAGATCTTTACAATGTCACAGCTTCATATCTAGATGAAGACGTACCCTTGCTTAAAATCATTCGAATTTTATGCCATCTATCTGCTAACTTCCCTCCGCCCATTATAGAGTAGAAACCTACTGCCTCCATTGCTGGGCTTTCATATTTAAGGGTTTTATCCCGCCTTGTTCAGCGTCCATTTAGTAACCCCCGGCCTTCTTATTACTACGCGCCTCACTCTCAACTAAGTTGCCCTTAGCAGTTCTACTATTGGTCAGGCCCTGTTACACCGCTTGACCCCAGTCCAACTTTTGGGGTGGGCCATCTTACAACAATCAAGGATGCTGGTCCTATGGGGTCAGTTTTTTTGAGATTGGTCGCTCTGTAACCTATCAAGAAGCTGCCTCAATCATTGAGTATATTATCTACCACAGGATCAGTACAATCCGTGAAAAGTCAGAGTGTAGTAGAGATGGGAATCTCTACCTCCACTATTCAGACCCAAAACGTCCCACCTGAAATAATCCATGTACATTAAGTGGAAGTCCCTCAATATGACACGCATTCCTATATCAGCAGCTGATTGGAGGGGTTAATGTACTAACATGAGTGCAATTCAAGGATATGGCAGAAGAAAGCTTTCAGGAGCAACTGAAGCCTTATGTCTGTCAAATGTTTGACCAACTTTAACAGATGGGCCAGATCCGTCTGCTGATGCGCCTTTCTTGAATAGGGTGAACGCTGCCCTCCATGTGGACGATATTGTTAATGAGTACCTTAAATTTGAGGAGGGTATTATGGGCTTCCTGTGGAAAAGAGATCTGTTAAAAGTCCACATTTTAAACAATCAGAATTCATCTTACCATGAGTCTACATACTGTGATATTGTCATAGCAAATTCCCATGTACATACTATAATTGATATGGGCGCCCCAGTTAACGTAGTGTCCACAAAGTTGTTGGCGAAGTTAGCACTAAAGCCTAACTTGGAAAATTGTATTGTGCATGGGACTGTGGGTGCGCAAAGCATGGTCTTTGAAGGAGAATACAGCGTATTACCCTTACAGTTCAGGTCTATTGTCGTTGTTGCCCCAACAATAGTGCGCCCAAACAATAACTATGACCTCTTAGTTGGAACCGCTTTTATGCAACACTTTGGGGCTGTTGTTGATATGAAGACGGAGACCTATGATATTTTGGGACAGCGGATCCCAATTTCTTTTACCTCCAGCGGAGTGCTGAAGGATCTGGTGCACTTGTAATATTTTAACCTTGAATACAGTGATGGGGTGATATCAGTTTGTTAGCATCAACTGAAGAGCAAGACCTGAGCCTTTCCCCAGAAGATCTACGAATATCAAGGGCTACCTATTCGCGCTGTTGGCCCTATATCTATTCCCTCCTGACACCAAGTCAAAATTAATTTTGAAGTGGAGGTAGAAGTGCCAGCTGGACTTTATGGGAAAGTCATTGGGCCTTACCAGCAATTGCATCTTAAGCCTCCCATGGCTACAGGCATTATAATCATGGGACATGGAGAAGTCAAGGTTTTGTTAACAAATTTGCAGCATTAACCAATGCAAATCCTCTGACATCAGATAGTGGCATTTTTACACTTGATTCCTGTCAAATAGGTCCTCCAGGTTCATTAGTTTGGGTTGCAGGATGAATTTGGGCTACCAGAAAACTTGAACCCTGATGTAATGATTGTGTTACTATGCTAAAAATAAGTTGGGCTATTGGAAGAACAGCAGGATCAAGCTTTAAATTTATTCAAAAAGTATAAGGAGTTTTTGCTGCTGACAATGATGAATTAGGGTGTGCTTGGGAGTCCATCAATTGGACACTGGTGATCATCCCCCATCAGGATGCAACCAATCCGCTGATCTCAATCAGCTGAGGAAGTAATGACCAAAGAAATCAATAAGCTGCTTGAACAAGGGATGTTTGACCCATCAAAGAGTCCATGTGCTTCGCTAATTCTTATTCAAAATATAAATTCAGCACCAACTGGGTAGTGATCTCTAACAGAAGCTTAACAGCATCACCAAGAAGGACTCATACCCCTTGCCGCATATTGATGATGCATTGGATCAGTTGGGGGAGTTCGTTATTTCTCCGCCATGGATTTGATATCTGGCTATTGGCAGATTGATTTAACTGCGGCGGAACAATAAAAATGCGCCGTAATCACCTCCAAGGGCTTTTTCAACCAAACTGTATGCCTCAAGGGCTATGTAATGCCCCAGCTACGTTCCAAAGGGTGATGGACACTATCCTTTGCAACTTGAAGCTGTCATGCATCCTTGTGTTTCTTGATGACATCAATGTATTCTCTTGCACGTTTTCTGATCATCTTACTCATTTGAAAGAGGAACTCCGCCGGTTGGTTGAGGCTAACAACAAAATAAAGCCCCAGAAATGTCAATTTTTTAGGATCATCTGGAGTACCTCAGGATCGTGGTAGATGCGGCAGTGTTGCAGCCCCGACTAGCCAAGGTGGAGGCCATCTGTAAGATGACTACACCAAGCAGTAAATGAGATATACAAGTATATTAGGGATGATTGGCTAGTAATGCCACTTTATACCCAACTTTAGTTTTATGGGAGGTCCGCTGTTTGAGTTATTAAAAAAGGATGGTGTTTAACTGGACGGAACTTTGTCAACACTCTTTTGACAAACTTTGGAAGCCATTTATGAATGCCCCAGTGCTCCATTACCATTTTTGATAAAGAATTTATTGTCTAGACGGATGCATCACTTTACGACGTTGGGGCGGTGTTATCTCAAAAAGATGATGAGGGGGAGGAGCATGCAGTTGTGTACTGCAGTCAGATCCTGAACTGCCATGAGTGTAATTATATCATAACTGAGTGGGAGTGCTTAGCAGTGATATAAGCGTATATGCTATTCAGGGTATATCTGCATGGAGTGAAGTTCAAGGTCATTATAATCATGCTTTGTTAGGCTGGTTGCAGAACCTCAAAGAGATGGAAGGGCGCCTAGCTTAATGAGCCCTCAAACTGGAGGCAAACTATTTCAAAATCTTTCACCGTCGTGGAGCCAAATGCTATAATGAAGATTGCTTATGAAGATTTCCTATGATTATGGTTACAGCGGATCTGAGCAATATTGTTAAATAAAATGCTCAGCAGAAAGTATGACGATGAACCACCTCAATTCTTCAAAGTATTAGATGGGATAAAGGCCATTACAGACAGAAGAGCGGCGAGTTGTACAAGCAGATGGAGACAATATGTGAATATTCCAAGGACTTCCATCTGACCAGACATTATTATGAGCGCACACCAAGCCCTTGGACATGGTGGAGTACGCAAGACCCTGGAATTGTTGCAACCTCTTTACTACTGGGAAAGCATGCAATTTGACATGCTCAAAACAATTTCCTGATGTCTTTAGTTTCAAGTGGAAAAGCCATTCCGCCAGAAGACTTTTTACCAACTAGTAAAACCACACTTCGCTTGGCATACATTTTCCCTGGATGTCGTTGGGCCTCTACTAATGGGAGCTAACTGGTCTAAATACATTATGGTGGTTATTGGCCATTTGACCAGGTGGGTCAAAGCACAGGCAATATGAAATTGGGGTGGTAACAGTGGCTACGTTTGTAATAAAGAATGTATCTTTCAGAAACACAGCTGTCCTCAGTTCATCATTACTGAAAACGGAATCAACTTCACCTCTCACATTTTTAACCAAACTCAACGACTTGATGGACATCCAAGGAGCTCTGAGGACCCCATATCACCCAGAGTCCAATGGTATGGTTGAGCAAGTTAACGGAACCTTGGTGAACATGCTTCAAAAGTTGATAATATCCCCCTTTTGATTATAGCTCACTCCTTTCTACCGCATTTTTGCTTAAAAATTTAGCTACCATTTTTCCATGGGGAAAAGCCCCTTTCAATTGTTGTATGGACGATATTATGCTCTTCTGGCGCTGCTTTATGCTTGTGTAGAAGATACCAGCAGAATGGATCCCCACTGTTCTTTGACTAACCTGCAGGGCATGATGATCAAGCTGCAAACTTAAGCGTACTCATGAAGCTTAGCCAAAAAGATTTAAATAGTGCTTCCAATTAGGTGCAGCATAGTGGGCTAGCCCAGTTTAAAGATAAGAAATGATTCTTACCATAATCAACATGGTTTCAGCTGAAAACATAAGTTGGCCAACATATGGATTGGTCCATTTGAGATAATTGAAAAGACAGTTGTCAACGCCTATACCATCAAGGACTTCAAAAGTGGTCGAATTATCTACTTAGTGCACACAAATTTTCCTTTGGGCATATAAACAATAGGAGACTTATTGTCTAGTCAGGGGGTAATGTCATGATTCTGATATTACTGGAAAATAAGCCTTAGTCACATGGCATAATTGATATACTGCTGATTATACTATGGGCTTAAATTATTTAAGCGCCTTAGGATTAGGTGATGTTGGGTTGTAATGGTATAATGAATTGCCTCTAAATTGGTTAACAGGTTGATATCAACAAACAACAAATAATGAGTTGTTGATGTATGATATATATTTATTCAATTGCCCCAAATTAAGGCAATTGAATAATTTTATACATAGTATCCTCTGCCAGAATCAATGAGATGCAGCGGAATGAATTACTAAGCAAAATGGTCAGTATCAACAGAAGCCACTGATATATCAGTGAGACAGGTAGATGGGAATGGAGAGGTTGTTAAGAAGAAAGAGAGAGTGGAGCAGGGAACGTTCGCTGAAAAAATTAAATATTAATAAAGAAGTGTTGTCAGTTCAATAGCATATTTTTTATATTATATTATTTTATGTGTATTAAGGAATGACAATCTCCATATCATCCATGCTATTGCTCAGTGGGCTTGACCTGCGCAAAAACCCTTCAACATATCTTTATGATTCCGCCAAAATATAACAATAGTAATCTGACTATAGTGAATCAATCCCTCATTGAATTACCTATTCAGTTGCTCAACAGTTTTACGCCACCCAGCCGGACGCCTTGGAGTTCCGCTAAGATCACCAGCTGGCTATCATGGCAGCAGCTCACCCTGACATATCTGCCATCCGTGAGATGGCTGAGTCATCAGTAGCGGCGCTCACCATGAAACTCCCTCTTTTCATTATCAAGCCGTCCACATCCTTGCCCAACAAACAGTCCATTCTGTTTACCCACAAGCGCACTATTAAAGCCATCCAGAAAGTGGTTTCCGCCTTGCAGACCAACCCAAGATTTAACCACACAACCGTGGCTTTATTGTCCTAGCTTCCTTCCCTCTGCTAAAGATGGAGGCCTGCCTTTCCAAGTACATCAGCGACTTACTGTCCTCTGGTAATTTCATCAACCAGCTGATCATTCGTTGCCTCGCTCCCCATGCTGCTGATCACCTCACCCCTTTGCTCTCCTCCTTATCCTGCACTCTCGCCGAGGAGGAATCTGATACTGAGGATAAGCCCCCCAATCCCCCCTCCACTTCCACCATGATGGGGTTGAGCGCCTCAGCGCAGTCTCACTTGGTTGGTTGTTTTCTCATTCATTGTGTTTCGCCCACTTGTTTTAGGAAGTCATTTTAATCTGTTTGAGTGGTTAGTTCATTCAGTTTTTAGCTCATAGAGCTTCAGGAATGTCTGTCCCCTGGTCAGCGTGCCTCAAGATAAATTTAAACTTGAAATTACCTACCCAATATTGTTGAGGATGATCCCCAACTAAACACTAATTGAAACCAAACAGTGGATTATATGATTTAATTATTTATGATTAATAATATAGTTAGCAATCATCACTGATTACTAGATTGTGAATAGTGATCTTTGAAAAATAATCTGCAAGTGAGATGGATAATGTGGTCAACAAAAATTCTAACATTGACCTACACTTGACCAGAATCTCTTAAGGATGATAGAAACTTTGGAGATGGATGCCACATTCTGCCGTTGGCATGTTTGGCCATAATACTTAAATGACTTCAACAGAGATCAGCTCTGTATGCACTCAACGCTCAACTGTCATGCTCAGCATTTCAACTCCTCTTCCCTGGTTTCTACCTGCTGCCACCTCTTATAAGCGCGCTTCCCACAGCATCATTCCAAACCAGAACTATGTGGTTTTTTCTTGCCAAAAAATGAAGTAGTCAACATGTAAAAACTCATGACGGTTTCCCAATGATTCCTCATCATTCAACCTGTACTAACCCCATACCAGATTCCAATGACTCCTCATCATTCACATGTACTAACCCCAGGTTGGGTTCCAACAATATCTCGTCATTCACGGGAACTACCAGTCAGCTGTGTTGAGTCCTGTAATAGCTCACTCAGTACTACTCACGGCGGATCAAGTTTCAACCCAAGCTGGTCATACTGGAAACTTATTTATTTCCTAGGGCTCTACGGCAGATAAAGTTTTGGCCCATCCTGATCTTGCTGACTTCATCAATACACTCGTCATAGTTTATTCCACTTCTCCATGCTTAACAACAGAAGGTGGGATCCCTGCTAGATCTTCTTGACTGCAGAAAAAAAATATAAGTAAAAATCAATATTTTTATGTTCTTATGATTATTCTGAATTTTCTTCATATATAATTTTAAAATAGATATACAGTTTATATAGATTTTTTTATCTTTTTACCATATTTATTCTTTTATTTCTTTATTATTTTTTTAGTCAAATACCTCAATTAATTAGCTTTGATCTATTTACTTTATGACCATTCTCAATGTCCTCATTGTATAGGCATCAGTCACCAACTTGATGATAATCTTAAATGGGCCCAACCATAGGGAGTCCATCAAGTTCTTTTTCTTCTGAACCCATGGGTGTCCCAATAGGTTACCCTACTCCCACATGGTATTCTTTCAATTCCAAACAATTCTTTATTGTCTGTTTTCTTTGCTTTGATATTCTTCTTCAACATCAAAACAAATGCCTCCTATTGGAACTTGATTGTAATATTAGCCAGCCAGGGATAGGTATTGATCATCACTTAATAAAGCTGGTTCAACGACAGAATATAAGATTGGTGGTAATGTGGCCCCTCACCCATATAGAAGTTTAATGGTATTTTCCCTGTCCCCAAATTGTAACTGATATTGTAGGCAAAGGCAACCAAGCACAGGTAAAAGCTTTTAATTGGAAGTTTTCCCTAAGACTAGTTTTTTCAGCTTTGCATCTAGAGTTGCATATACCTCTCCGCCATCCCAATCATTTCTGATTGTTAGATAATGGACACCACTCCTTGAAACCATTAGGTTGATAACCTTAGAATAAAGTAGTATATAAATTTGGTCCCGTTGTCACTTGTAAACTTGAGGGCACTTGAGCTAATGTAACACTTGATCTAAAATGAATTTCGCCATTCTCGTGGCAACCACTATGCTCAATGCTTTAATTTTGACCCATCTAGTTAAGTGGTCTATTGCGACTACTATGTACTTCACGACCCCAGATCTGACACTCAATGGTGCCATAACATCTATGGACACCATGTCCCTTATGAAACAAGGCGTAATAGTCATTATTATACTAAATTCTAGTGCAGCCTGTGGACTTGGTACTCCACGCAACAGGAAAGATAAACTGTAACATCATAATTAATCAATTCTTATTAATAATACTGGCGAATATCATCCAAAGTCTTCCTTAGGCCATCATGGCTAACAACTTTGTTTGCGGCTTTGATGATATCTGCTCATTATGAGGATTTAGAAATAAAAAACACTTTTCCATCAGTCGTTTTATATAGCTGATAATTCTTCAATTCAATGTTCTCCATCACTTTCCTTAGCGCGCTCTGAATTTCTTGAGGTCATCCCTTAAATTACTTTCAATCATTCTCTGAAATAGCATCAGCTTGATTATATACAACATGAACAGCAGGTAATTATGGCAATCTATCAGAGCTCTGATGTGCTGCTCCTACCCAATGGATTTGTCTCAAAGTCATAGGCATTTGATTTCAAAGCCTATTGTGCCAGTCGTCCCTCTGGTTCCTTAAGGTTGTGTAACCAGAAGAGGGAATAATGGTCAGTTATGAATTTAATGTTCATCACATGTAAGTACACTCAAAATTGTTTAAAGCATAAATTGCCACCAAACACTTGTGTCTGTAAAAGTATAGTTTCATTCCGCCTTCATCAGTGCTCTGCTCACATACTCACTGGATGCTCTTCCCCTATATCATCCATTTGAATTAAAAGCACTGTTTGCTGTACTTGGGCATCTGTTTGAATGACAATTCAAAATAAAATTTTGTTACTTCAGCACAGGGCTAATAATAAGACTTTTTTGAAGTTCATCATATGCTTTCTGGGATTCATTTTTCCACACAAATTCTTTTTCAGATCCTTTGATAAGTAGATTAATTGATTAGAGATTTCAGAAGTATCCTTGATGAATTGGGGATATTATCAAACTATCTAAAAAAACTTGAATATCCTAAACACTCATTGTTATTAACATCCACTCTATGGCCTCTATCTTCAGAAGTTGTAGCTGTAATCCAATGGAGTTTATCAACAACCCCAAATTACTTAAGTTTCTTCTTATGAATTGGCTCTTTCACAGCTAAATTTTCAAATTGGCCATTGTCAAGCGCTGGAATAATTCCTCCATATGCTCCAAGTGGTCATTAAATGTCCTGATGAAGTCATTGACATCGTCTAAGTATACCAGAATTCAGGACAATTGTAGATTAAAAGATTATTGAATATTTGGCCCTCTGGAATATTTCTAGCATGTTGAACAATCCTGGGGCTTGCTAGTCAGCTGATGCAACCCTTGTGCAGTATTAATTACACATTTCTCTTGTTCTTCTTTTGGTAAATCAATTTGGCAATGTCCTGAAATCAAGTCCAAAGCTGAAAAGTCTTTGCTTCCCCTAGGCAATCAAATGCATCAACAATCCTCAGCAGTGGATAGGAATCCTTTCTGGTTATTTGTTTAATCAGAGATACTATATCACCACTCAATTTGATCTGACCTTTTTCTTTACAATTAGGATTAGACTCGCCCATGGACTTTGCAAAAGAACAAGGAGCCCATGCTCAGAAAACTTGCTTTTTCTTCACTAACCACAGTTTCAGAAGCCCTAGAATGGCAACTAGTCACATTCTTATTGGTGAATATTCCTCAATGTCAAACTTATGGATCACATCTCTTTGTATCCAAGATCATGGTCATCATGTGCTTTATCACCTGATATTTCTCAAATAGCCTGAGCACCCCTTCTTGCTGTTATTTTGATAGATCAGCCAATTGCTCCCTATTAACCAATACTTTGATGTTTTTTGCAACATTTGCTGGTAGAGCCATCTTGGGTAACGTTCCAAAATAAAGAATAGCTAAAACTGGCCATTGCGATCATATGCAGAAATGGGTAAGCCTGATTCTTTTGACTTTTTATCAGAGTTTTACCCATACTGGCTAAGAATACTATTATTTCTCTGTGGTTCAGCACAATAATCCCTGATACTACCCATGGCTCAATTCTCAATTTATTACATGAGCTGAAAACTTTCCATATAGCTGTTTCTGGATTTCAAGCATTAACCTAGTGCTAAATATAATACTTTCATTACAGTTAGAATAATGTTCGATGCAATCATCCTTAAAGGTATTTCACAATTTTACAGGATCTACTTTATTATTTCCCTTCATTTTTGCAAAATAATTTGTACTGGATGGGTATAATGCCAGCACTTTTCTTTACTCTCAACAATTTTATACAATTTCAATTAAAAGTAACCATTAACTTTCCACTGCCACCTAAATCGCATCAGTTTTCCATCTATGTCCACGGATCCATCACCTGTTGCCCCAGTGTGGGGCAGTGGTGCTCACCTGCTAGCATTTACTGACCAGTGGGCAAACGCATGCAGATGTGCTCATAACGTCTGCCTAATACAACTGTTCGCTTTTTCCCTCCAAGGGACTTGGCACTGCACCTCACATGAGTCCTCCCAACACACCCCCACCCCCTAGCCCTACCTCAATCCAATATCCGCTTTTGCCTCTGCATCAAATATGGACATCACTTCCCATATGCCAACAAAGCGATTATTGAGCTGGCAATGGCCACCTTTTCTATAGCGGGTTTTACCAACTTCCGCCCCTATAAGGATTAATTTGATATTGGCTTCAACGTGGAAGAGGACGCGGCTGCTGAAGCTGCAACGCCCTTAATTTACAAAAACACACCCATTACCACAACTTGTACTCATCTCCCCAATGATACCACACTTGTGGTGATCTTTGTAAACCTTCCATCCCAACCTCCCCCTCAAACTTTAAATGAGGAGTTGATGTTGGGGCTGTACACTTATGGCAAAAATACCATCCTTCAATTCCTTGTCTCAAGTGGTGCTGAGCGCCTAGTGGCACCTCAGGTAATGGCCACCACTTCCCCTACCAGCTAAACATGGCCCAGCACATCCCACCACGTGCCTATATTCCATATTTATCTGACCATCTATTTTGGGCTCATACTGACAACAGTTGCACAGTTTGCCCCCTATGCCTTGAATTGGAACATACAAAGAAATTATGTCATTACAACTTAAACCATGCGAACACTGCTGACTCCACCCATGTGTCCACACCAACAGAATTCAAGTGGGGAGTTTAGCTGTCCCCACACCATCCAGCTGAGCACTTGATGAATCTACAAAATCTTGCAACCAAAACCCAAGCCGGCCAACTTACTTACAATCCATCCAATTGGGTGCAGGCTTAGACCCAAGTTCAATCCAACCAGTTTCTCACCCCAAAACTTACCCAACCTAAGCCACGTATCCCCAAAACAATCCTACTCAACCAAAATATCTGGGACTTATTGGATGAAGTGAATGAATCTGGTTAAATTGTCCCACCTCTGGACCAACCATCAAGCTTAAACCCTTATCTTAATTCATAATTCGATGCTTCAACTACACATAAAAATATATCCCCAAACTCACCGCTACCCCTTTCCTGAGTGACCATCAGATTGCCAAGCCCACAGTGGTTTCACCTGAAAGTTGCCATCTCCACGAAGCTGTGGCAGCCTCTGTCAGTAAATTTAAAAAAGGGCTGCATGACCTCACGTTCCCTCCTTATTTCCCTAGTGTTGCAGAAAATGAAATCAACCAGCTCAGGACAAATGTTCTCACTGCTGTCAAACTAGTCATTGACTTGGAAGATTTTTCCCCATACTCGTGCATCACAAGAACTAACATTGCAAGATTTGCCCAGTTTTCAAACGCCTGCATAATAAATGGAACACCAGTTTGCTGAACTCATAGAGGCTATGCTCCTGGCCCAAGTTGTCAATGCTAACCACAACGATTTATACTTCACCTTGACCCTCATCCCAAAGATGCCCCAACTCCCTTACTCTCAGCATTGATCCACCTCTTCAATGTTGATGCCAAAATAAGATCCGCCTAAACCTCATCCCTATCCGCCATGATGGGCTAAGTGGCTCACTCCTGTGCCACCTGGTAGGTTATATCTTTGCTTTTTGTGTGTCTTACTGCTTATTTGAGCAGTTAGCTCATATTTTTAGTTTGTTTCGTTGGAATTTTTGTTTTGGTAATGTCCATACCCTGGTTGGTATACCTCAGAAAATTAAATTTAAATTGGTATAATGCCATCATTATAACCTATACTTAGAAAATTAGCCATTTTCATCAGCAGAGCCTCTCCTTTCTGCTGATATACCAAGGGCAGGGTTTGACCTGAAATTGTCAGGGTAATTTACTTCGAAAATACACTTCACACCATACTTTCTCAGAAATTTTATCAAGATGAGTATTTCATAATTCTGATTAGCAGAACACTGTGGTGGGAGTTAATACCACCATCAATCCAGAATAAAATGGCAGTGAACTGTAGGCTCTACATGATATAGAGATATCTGGTCCTGCGGTTCCATACTCTTTCTGGTGCTCCAAATCTGGTGAAATCTTCATTCATTTTTACTAACCTGGTCATAACAATATTGATGAGCGTTCCATTGTCAATTATTGCCCTTACTATTATTTAATTGAATATAATGTCTTAAAAGGTACACTCACATATTACTATAAGGTATTTACTGTTTGAATAGTGGCATTATTTGCCAAATCGTGAGTATGAATTGATTGCGCGGATTAATAAGTGAAAGATTCCTTAATTGTGCTAATAGTTAAGTAAATGTTTGCCTCATTAAGTTTCAATTTGACTAACCCTTCAAGGCTTCAGTAGAACTGATCTTCTCCGTTATCTTTCAAGCGTATGGTTTAGCAAAATTCTTCATGAATTTTGGGGTCTATTCCCTTCGTTTTTGCTCAGAAAATCACGTTGACAAATAAATTGACCACCTAGTAAAGCGAATCAGGTGAGTCATCTTCCATGAATCTATCTGTGATGTCATATTTACTGTCCACGATGTCAGGAGGATTAGGTTTGACAGCAGTACTATATTGTTCCTTATCTAGACTGCTGGTCCTTTTCCTAACTCTGCAAAGGTTTCTTTTTCCTTGATCTGTATAAAATTATAAAGTTCCTTCAGTTTCTAATCCCAACTTTGAGCAAATACATTCCTAGGTTTCCACATTGTAAACAATGGATTGGCTCTCTATATGTTCATTTTTGTCCCTCATGTTTATTTCCAAGTATAATTTGGTTCTTAGGTCCTTATGGGTCTCAGAGAATTTAACACTATTCCAAGATTTCATATGAATTCCTTTATAGGTTTGATTGGGAGAATTGGATGTTGTCCAAGTATTAAGATGGTCCACCATCTGTGAGGTTAAAGTTTGATTTACCAGCGCTCACGCCAAGATCTGATGCATTTCACAATTGGGCCAAAGTGCCAAATTCATAGTGATACGTTCATTTGATCTGATAATTACCTTTGCCCATGCTAGGATCTGTAAACTTGGTTTAAATGATCAAAAAAACAGGCCAAGGTATAGCCCTTTCTAAATTTCTACCCAGAAATTCTTGTTTTCTGATTGGCCATTCTAGTAGAAATTCTAAAACTCAGTCATGATTGCTTCCTTTGCTTCGCGTATTACCAATTTCCCTTTTAAGGTGGGGCATACCAGATTATGGCAATCAGTTTCAAGGAAATTCATAATGGTTATCTTTTTTTGGTGATCACTGTAACCAATAGATATCATCTCAAAAAGACAGGAAATGCATGGTGTTATCCCAGTGAAAGGTGGTAAATTTAAGTTTTTTAAAACTCTTTAGTAGCTTTACTATCATGAAATTCCTGCATGGCAATCTGACTAACCATGGGTATGGCTTTGGGAGTCATCTCAGATATGGCAGCAGATAATTTAGGCATACTTCTTTATGAAGATCATTACCAACTGGATTTTCATACTTAATTATTATCAGCCTCAAGTGCCTCCAGGTGAGTGAAATCACATTTTGTGATCCTCTAACTGCTCAATATGCTTCCACATCCTCGCCATGTTCTCCTGAACGCAGTGAAAGCGTTCTCAGTCCACTTCAAATTCAGTTTTTTTGAAATAAAAATTTCATTGATTAATTCGCCATCCATTCACTAAAAAGGAGGCAACCTTACTGCTGAGGTCGTTATTAACTTTCCTTTCATTCTCAATCTCCTCTTCAACTTTAGTTAAATGCTCCTCTAAGACAGTGCCATAAACTCATGACACTGAGCTCAACACGTTTTAAATGATAGTATCCAACTCTTTTCAGAACTTCCGAAGTTCATTCTTGTATGACATTATTGATAGCATCTGTTATTGAAATTGACTTGATAACTTAACTACCCTCTGTAGTGAGCACCTAAAGTCAAAATCTGGGAGCTTGGCTCTTGAAAGATACTATCTCGCCTTGTCACTCTTGTTTAACTGCACAAATTCTGATAGGTTTGAAATGATTAGATTAACTGAATAGATTGGACAATAATGGTATAAAGAATATTATTCAAGTTGAGTGCTCCATTAGTCAAATTGAGTATAAGTTTAACCCTAAACAAGTGATTATTCATCTTGAAGGTTTCATTAAACTGATAGGGAACTCTTCCCTATTCTCTTTACGCTGAGCTGGCGGAATTCTGATAACAAAAAATAACTCAAGGACATACTCTCCTTGGTCTCTTATCCCTAAGTTAAATTATACAACTATTGTATAAACAATCAAATTTTTTAATTGTAATCTTCTTTTTTATAAAGATACTAGGGTTTTATAGAGCAAAAGGCGAATAGCTTTTCAGCTGCTCACAGGAAATTAATCAATTATTCTTCACAGATTTTGTCCCTTGAAATTAACTTCTGTATAATAACGGGTTTCTTTGCCTTGGTTAATCTTCATTAGGGTAATCTTTGAAGAACAGAAATCATCTATTAGTGTCAAAAAGTGGACATCGATTCCACAGAGGCCATGTTACATGACTTCACCTACTACCCCCGAATTAAGTGTCAAAACATTTTGTAGAGTTGCTAAATTCCCTAGTTGTTCATTTGGAACGATTCATCTTAATAATCTGACTATTGTGAATCAATCCCTGATCAAATTATTAATTTAATATTGTTGTGGATGATCCCTTACTAAACGGTAATAAAAATCAATTATTGAATTATATCCTTTGATTATCTACTACTAATAAGTTAGCAATAATCACTGAGACTAAATTGTGAATAACAACACAAAAAATACTTAATTTATAAAGTGGTATTGATAACGTGGTCAACTAAAATTCTAAAATATGGTCTGGATTAGATCACGAACAGTTTCTTAGGCTCACCACATATTATCATGGAGCTATTATGTTGCTTAACGGTCATTGGGAACAATCTAGTGGAAGTGGATTACTTGGAAAGCAATGTCCCTACTGCAGGTCACAACCATGTATGGGGTCATAAGTGGGCTGAAGTGTCTTCCCAGTTGAAAACACTAGTAAGAGAGCAACAAAACCACAACAATGTTCATTAGAAAGCCACAAAGAAAATTGTAGGGGAGGCATGTTTATCTTCTTTTTCCGCTAGTTTTTCTCTGCTAAACCAAAATGACCTTTGTCAAGTGCAGTGGATAGACATTTCCAATGAAAATACATCAAAGGAGGTGTACGAAAAAATTCACAAATTTTACTCCAAGTGGTACAGGTCAAACCCTGTTGTGCCTGCTGATATTGATTCATTCCTCAATAGTGCACGTATCACACCATCACCTGATACCCAAACTTAATTATTTTAGTTCTGCAAGATGAACTCTGGCTCACTGTTTGCAGTGTGCCACACAGAAAATTCCCAGGCCCTTTTGGTATTCTTTATTAATTTTACAAAAATATTTTTCTAGCATATCAAACCTATTCTCAGTCTCTGTGAAAAAATGTCTTTTTGAGGCACGCTTCTTGGTGACCAAGAGGCTTGTATGGTACCTTTTAAAAAAAGGAGGGTTATAGGCCTGATTTAGAAAATCAGCTCCCTATCTCTCTTAATAACACTGTTACCAAACTTCCTATTAAAGTTATGGCTAAGTACCTTTGGGAAAGTTGCCTTTAACAATATACCCTGCACAAATTGGCTTCATACCAAGAAGATCAATATGCGATAACATCCAATAGTATCAAATGCCTGACAATCCTCTTCCACTGGTGCACTTATTTTCCTATATCTCTTAAATGCCTATTACCATGTTATCTATACATACTCTAAGGCTTGCATTTATATGTTTCAGCTTTTTATCTCGATCCATCAATTAGATGTTACTTTCTGAATCAACCACAATGTTAGTCTGTAGCTTAAGTTTCTGACTGATTTTTTTGTCCGCAGAGGAAATTCCATAAGGTTGATCCTTTGGGCCCTCTTTTGTACAACTTTTTCATAGACACACTCCTCCCCAACGCAAATAAACATCTTGTGTTCATGTGCAAGTCCAGGAACCAGTCAGGATGCCGGTTTTGCTTATGCTTGTGTGTTAGGTATTCCAAATAACTATGATGCTTAAATCCTTAAATCTACCATTCAGGAGTACTCCAGGGTTAGTTATTCAGCCCAAATGCCAAAAATAATTAGATCATCCTTCCTGGCAGATATCGAGCTTTCTGGTTACCTGTTATTCTTGATCATCAGCATACTCCAGCTTCACAGTCTCTTTATCGCTTTCCTAGATGGTCTTCATATATCGCCTTTTAGTGCTTCCATTTGCTTTCAAACTGTTATGGGATCAGTCTGCCACCTGGGAGTATGTTTGGAGTCATGAGGATATGCACCACCATGATGGAGAATCACACTTCGAAAAAGTGACCAAGTGTATCGCTTCCTTCAGAGGCCAGCTTACTAGCCTGACTGTCTGGGCAGTGCTTAAAAACTCAAAACTTTTGTCCACCATTTGCTTTGATGCGCACGCTATCACTTTTTCACCCTTTTTTTTGAAACACCCTATGCTCTCATCCAAGGGTGGCTATGGTTAGGCCGCTATCTTCCTGTGAATAATGACGTCCTGTTTGTCCCACGTCACAGTGGAGGTATGGGACTTGTCAACTATGTGAACTTAGCTTTCAGTATAATTGGCTCTTGGATTGCTTAGGTAACTAATTACTCACTCCCTACCCAACACAGAATCCTAAATAGTACAGTCCAACTTTGCTCATACTCTTCAAGTTTTCAATATGGACCATCCTAATTCTCTGCTCAATTATATGATTTTCATCCCTCTGCTGCAGGACTTCATGGTGCCCCTGCCCACTTCTTGCAGATGCTCCTATGCAATCGCAAAATGGAGAATCCAAATCAGTGACCACACCTCTCAGAGGGGTCTTCATGTTCCCCTTAACACCCAAGAATTTCATGGACAAGTTGTTCTACACAACAAAGTATCTCGCCATTCATGTATCAATGCCCGTGTTGATTATCTTGATATACTGGACATCCACTATTCTTTGGACACCCAGAAGGCCATTTGTAGGTATGCTCACCATTCTTTTATTACAGACCTGGGTTCAAACTCATTTATGGATTTGCCTGTTGATGGTGTACTGCACTTCTGAGCTGTCCAACGCCTCTCAACTTCATGGGAAGTGTGAGGCCAACATGGGTCTTTAGCACACCATTTGGAATATTGTCCGCCCTCTCAAGAGATCTGGCGTAAAGTTATGCTTTTCTTCCACTAGGAAGAAGCGCAGGCTATCAGCCTGTATAATTGACATTTTCACTTTTACCATTTATTCTCAATTCCTCCTTGTCAGATTCTGATGGTTAACTCAAAAATCCCTTCAAGAAACATCAGATCGGGCTGATGATCCTCACAATGCTCAAGCTAATATCTAAATTCTCACCTCAAAAGCCTATTGCAACTGTTCAGCTCGGCCCTAGTATCTCAACATCAACTAATCAGATATATTATAAAAGAGCTTGGGCCAAATATGCTCGCACATTATTGCCAATTATCTCTACATCAAATTTTAGCAATTGGTTCTGATTATAAAGAACAATGTCCAGCAACTAGTATACAAAATCGTTTGGGACTGAACCAAAGTTAACTTTTAAAGGTACCATGGACCCAGACAAACAATAATGTAATCAATTTCCTGCCCTAAGACGAAATTTGCATTTTTATCCAAGTAATCGGCACAATAACACTTGCACAAGGACTGCCCAAAAGGGAGTACCTAGTGCTATTAAGATAGAGGCCTGCCAATGTCCCGTTTAGGAGTACATCATCTACTTTAATTGGTGCAAGAATTTCACAGAAGGTATATTTCTTCAGCAGTATGACAAAACTAAAATCAAGAGGATCCTAGGACAATAATGCATGCTTTTATTGAAATTTTTGTACCTGAAATCCTCCCAATTTTGAGAGTATTTTGCCACCAATAAACCTAAGAAAGGTCTTAGTTATATAAGTTCAAGGGCTGAACTGAGATGGTAAAATATCTGTTGAAATTGCATATCTAATGTAGCCAAGAGATGCCTTAAAGGTATAAATACTGGCACTTGGCCTAATTACTGGGTTTTAAATAAATACCTTCTAATAAAAGTCATTTTGTTTCATTTCTTGCCCGGTTTTCTCATCTGAATCTTTTCTTTAAAAAAGTGTTGACAAGCTGTAAGTACCAAATCCCCAGTTTGTACAAAATCTGACTCAGAAGAAGTCCCCAATTAAGTTGGGAAAAATAAGCCCAAATTTGACTAAAAGAGTCGGGGCTATCTAAATACTCCTAGTGAGTTTCCAAATGTTGAGAATACCATAAGCCACTAGCAATATCGAGGATCAATCTATGGGAATTAATCCCAATTAAGCATGCAGGATAATAAAAAACAAGAGAGCGATCATCGAAACTTCACAACTGGTGCTCACTTAAAACTGGTGACACTCCTCAATAAGAAATCCTATAGCCAATTCCTGGAAGATTTAGCCAGATGTGAAAGCAACAATGAGATAGAAACTAGCGACAAACAAATCTCATATTATTTTAATACCAGATGCCAAGGCTCTGAAGCAGGTACCTCCTACTCCCTGGATCTTATCACAGTGGGGGAGCTCATTCAGATACAACCAGCCCAATTGATCTTACATCTTCAAGAGTAAAAGCTATGCTGGAAGCCAAATATCAGGGTTTTAGGATTGGTACTTAAAAAATCGATCCCTCCTTCAGCCTGTTCCACTAACCTAAGGATCAGGCGCTCAATATGGAGATATATATGAAGTACCATGATGCAACTATGGCATCTCTGGTCAAACGTCTCACAAACAGTCAAGAAACTAACGAATTTCTGGACGACTTTGTTCAACCATCAATTAAGCATACCCAATAAATTATTGCTAGACAAAATCTGGAAATCATGGAAACCTACCGTGTGCAAGGGGAGGAACAATCTTACTGAAATTCCCTACTGTAAAATCTAATTTAGTTTAGCTGAAGTCCAAAAGACAAATGTTGATAATATGGGATTTGTCAATGAAGCTCATAGGAGATAAAACACCCTTGAGGAGCTTCTAAATGAAGGAGTTCTGAAGATAGCCTCAGAAGTTCTTACTCACCATGGGCTATCACATGAATGGGTACAAAACATGAATACCCGCTGTCAAAAACTGGAAGCCCATTCTGATTACTATTGTCTCAATCATATTGATTTACCATACATGCCACTTCAGGCCAAAGAAATCACCTGGGGTTGAATGTAAAATTTGATGACTTTGAGGATTATGTTCAGGGTGAGCTGGATACTATATACAAAAACTTCGAAGACCTTGCAGCAAAACCAGCCGTCCACAATAGGAATGAAGATGATGCTCTGATCAAAGAGGAAATTTCAAAAATTTGGACTGTGGTGTAAGATTGCAGCCCAAAAATATTGAAATTACTCAGGAGAATTAAGAACTCAGAATGCAAGTATCAACTTTGAATTCCTGAGGAGACAGTATTTCCAAAGATATTAAAAGCATATATACCAATCAAGCTTTATTCAAAGAGGAGTATGACAACCTTAAAAAATAATTCGATCCCTCAAAAAGCAAAGCTGCCAGTGCTCACCAGCTTTGACAAAAAAGAAATAGTAAAAATCTCTGCTTATTCAGCCAAAAAAACAGCCTGTAAAATTAACTAAGGGCCGAATCTAAGTATCAGAATCCAGTAGTTAGAGCAATATTGTGACATCAAATCATTGGACGTTGACACTGATGCAGAAACTGATGCTCTGAACATCCGTTCTATGCCTAGAGTCCTGGCATCAATCCTGACTCCAGATACTCCCCAATGGGAAAGAGAGCCGATTATGAGTAATGATACTCCAAGATGTACAAAAGAAGTACAACCCCTATGCTCAAAACAGGGCGAGATGACTTAAAACCATTGAATTTACAAAAAGTTTAATAAGGATGGGAACTTTCACTCTTACCTCAAGTTATTTTAAAAGCAATGAGGGGAGCATCAGAGCATGCAAAAGGATCAGCACTGATTAACTCACTCGAAGCCCATAGCTGTGACCTCATTATGCCCTATTTGGGTGACGATTGGTCATATATGGATGCCAAAATTGCAATGACAAAACAGTTTGGAGGGCATGAGAAATTAAAGACCTGAAAAAGAGAGCCTCTTAATATTAATTCAATCAGAATGAGACTATTTAAGAGCTCTTGATAGTCTTTTCCATTAGGCACAATTTCTGCATTGGTGCAAAGCAATGGATAAGTTTGATGCCAAGATTGCAATGGGGCACGCAATCATACCCTTCTGTGAACTGCACAATTTCATGTTACCTGAATTTTTGTGGAAGCTTGGAAATCCAAGAGCTTACTAATTACTTGTGAAGCTTTTTTGTAATTTCAATACCCCTAATTGGGCCAAGGATCAGCAAAAATCCTGATTTTCAGGCTCAAAAAGCAACACTATGTCCGATCAGGAAATAAAATCCCAAACTATAAACCAAAAATTTGAGCAAAAGCAGCAAAAAGGGCCGATTACATGTCACAACTGGGGTCAAAAGGGGCACTTTGTTAGAAAATGCTACAGACAATCCAACAAAAAACCTAAGGTCAACTTTGCTCTAGAAATCAACAATGACAGTGAGGCGGGAAAAGAGCAGGTGGAGTTGAGGCGGAATGCTCTAATTCCACCAATGTTCAAAACATTCCACCTGACCCCAGTAAGACCTTCTGGCCAAATATGTTGCTGAAGATAACCTCCACCATATTGTGGCTAACAATGTCATGATGGTCACTACTTGGGCCACAGCAAAAGCAACTAAACCCTTAAAATTACCAAAGAAGCTGGAGAAGAGGTATCAAAACCTTATACAAAGCAAATTATTGATCAGGGTTTGGACCTACAATTTAGATGCTCAACTGACCTATCTAAGCTTAACAACGTTCAAGTAGCAATTCCCATGAAGACCTCAGCAGATACTTCCCAAATATTTTCTCAAGCCTGAAATCACACCTGGAATCGGGCAGCAATCACAGCATTCATAAAATAAATACCTCTGAAAACTACTCTGGTTGTACTTATGTGGACATAGCAGTAAACATGTGCAAGTTTGGGCCACATTGATAGTGGTGCTTATTAATGTAGTCACCACAATGTCGATTAAAAAGCTGAAAATTGCGCCCAATGTTGCCCACTGTCAGGAATATTTAATAGCTGGAGCGCATAAAACTAAATCGCTGGGTGCATACAGTACATTACCTCTCAGATTTGGATCCATTGTAGTAACCACACCTGCCATAGTGTTGCCAAATGCAAACTATGATATCCTATTTAAAACCGATTTCAAAGAAGATATGTAGTTGAGACCAATCATAAGGATGATACACTCACCATTTTTGGCAGGATATTCTACTTTACTATAAACGGGATAAGGCAGTTGAGAAAAACACAGCCTATACATAATTTGGCCTACAAAGATGGAGTCATCCCGATTGAGTATGTCGAAGCGCGGTCAAAGATATAAACACTACTCACTCAGATCAATGAGTTAGAAGCATTCCACTTCGATAAAATCAGAGAATAAATCATCTTGAGATCAAGTAATTGTCCCAACTAAACTAACAATTAATATCCCAGAAGAACTTTATGGTGAAGTATATCAACCATGGTCTAAATCTCATCTAGAACCCAACGTTGCCCCTGGTATTATCATTCTGGGCCACTGAGAAATACATTCTTATGTGCAAACCTGCAAAATTGGCCCATATCCATCAAGCGACATCAAACAATCACATTTCTACATCTGATCCCTACCTCAGAAATTCACTCATTCCATGAGTTCAGAACTTTTGTCAAATTAGGGCTCCCCAATAAGGACCTATTCATCATAATTAATGTTGTCCCTATGGCCAATTTAAGCAACTTGACCAACTATGAGAAAGGCCAAGCTTAGGTCTTATTCTCTAAATATCAAATATTTGTAGATATTGATTTCAACTTGGGATGTTCTAAGGATGTCACCCACAAAATCAATACTGAAGATCATAAACCTATTTGATTATGCCCAATTAGACGCTCAAAATTATCAGAAGAAGCTGTATCCAAGTAGATTAAGGAACTCCTGAATTGTGGCATTTTAGTCCATTCAAAAAGTCCATAGGCAGCACCAATTTCAATAGTAAAGAAAAAGGATGGAAGTAACTGAGTAATCATTGATTATTGGAAGCTAAACAACATCGCAAAGAAGGACTCATACCCTCTGCCATGAATCTAAAGATGCCTTGGATAGTATAGGGGGCGCGATGTTCATATCAGCTTTGGACCTTATCAGTATGTATTAGCAAATAGATCTTCCTGAAGAAGAGCGCGAAAAATGTGCAATTTTAACCCAAAAGGGCCTATTTCAATCAACAATAATGCCTCAAGGGCTCTGCAATGCCCCGGCTACATTCCAACGTGCAATGGACTCAATCCTGGGAGATTTGGAGTTGTCATGTGTACTAGTGTATCTTGATGATATCAACGTTTTCAGCCGCACTTTTAACAACCACCTGGAACATTTAGAGGAGGTTTTCAGAAGGCTAGCTGCTGCAAACTTGAAAACAAAGCCCAAAAAAATGTCAGTTTTTCAAAGACCAACTGGAATACCTCAAATTTGTGACTGATAAAGTGGGTCTTCAGCCCCAACCCTCCAAGCTGGATGCCAGCTCCAAAATGAATTGGCCCAAATCCAAGCGCGATATTCAAGTATTCCTAGACATGATTGGGTACTATTGTCAATTTATTTTTGACTTCAAACAACATGGTGAGCCGCTTTTATATTTACTTAAAGATAAGGTCCCACTTGATCGGACTCCAGCTTGCCAGTATGCATTTGATCAACTTTGATCGGCACTACTGGGTTCACTTGTTCTTCAATACCCAGATTTTGATCTCAAATTTATGGTCCAAACTAATTCATCCAGAACATCAGTGGGGGCTGTGTATCCCAAGTTGGAGAAGAAGGTGAAGAAAATCCAGTTGTTCTTGCTAGTAGGACCTTAAACGTTCATGAAAGGAACTACATGGTGATGGAATGAGAATGCTTAGCCGTCATATATGCTTGCAAGCTATTTTGGGTCTACCTTCATGTCACTCATTTCAAAGTTGTTACTGATCATTCTTCCCTAAGATGGTTAAACAACTTAAGAGAACCTGAGGGCCAATTGCACGCTGGGCCTTAAAGCTTTAAGCTTACAACTACACCATTGAGCATCGAGCTTATGCAAAACACCAAAATGCTAATTGCTTATCCCAACTACAATATTGCAACACTTAATTAGGCCGCCAGTGGGTTTTTTATTAAATGATCAGTGGAGAGTATCAAGATGATCCTGAATTCGTCCAAAAAATATTATTGGATCTATGAAAAAATATAACCATCAAAAACAGGACACTTTGCAAGATTTTTGAGGGCAAGAAGTATATTTTCCCAAGACCCTCAGCCAGAACAGACCTAATAATGGCAGCGCATAAGGCCATAGGTCATAGTAATACAAGAAAACAAAAGAGCATCTGAAGCAATTCTACTATTGGGAGTCAATGTATTTCGACATCCAAGAAACACTAGATTGCTGTGCAGAGTGCCAAGGCAAAAAAGTGTTCTGAAATAGCACATCTTACCAGATTATTTGTCCAAGTTTTCCTGGCACACTGTATTTATTGACATTGTCAGCCCACTTCTAACAAGCAATACGAAGGCCAAGTACATAATCATAGCCAATGACCACTTTACCAAATGGGTCTAGGCCAAGGCCATTCAGGAAGCTGAGGCATCAAATACCAAAAGTTCGTCCTTGAGAATATCATCCACAAGCATGGATGTCCCCAGGTTATTCTAACTGTTAATGGAACTAACTTTATCACCAATGTCCTTACCAAGCTCAACCAACTAATGAGAGTACGAGATGTGCTTTCTGCTCCCTATAAACCCAAAACTAATGGGAATGTTGAGCGTGCAAATGTGATGTTGGTGAACATTATCCAGAAATTAACATGGCCAAACCATCCAAATAGTGTAATTATCTAAGTTTGGCAGTCTTTTCCTACAAACTTCTCCTACCATTTTTCAACCAGGATGTCTCTGTTTCAAGTATTATATGGAAGACACCTGGCCCTACCAACGCTGCTATATTTGGCCCTAGAGGAACCTGGTGAAAACACTTACCCTCAGTATGTTGAGAATCTTGTGAATGCTTTTATTTAAACTACAAGCTCAAGACTTCGACAACAGTTTTGCCAATAAAAAGGACCAACATCAAAAGGACATAGAAATTGTTATACACAGGCCAAATTCAAAGTTAATGACGAAGTCCTATTTTGCAACACCCACAGATCCGGCTGATTGCAAAAGTTAGATTGCATCTGGGTTGGGCCATTCAAAGTGATTGAAAAGACATCTAAGTTTATATACATCATTAAAGATATTAGGACCGTACATATATACAATTGAGTCCATGCAAAATCCTTAAGAAGGTTTAATAAATGGGCCAATTAAAGAGAACAAAAAGTTGAAAAAACACATTTTAATATATATTAGTTTTATTATAATTAATACTTATGTCCAGACTTGAGGTTGGGGAGAGGATCCAACTTCAGACTTGATGGGCATTTGGGCCAAAATAACAATAAGAGGATCATACTTTAGACTCATCAGGTGATCAGACCAAAGTTAATAAGTAGAAGGCCCAACTTCATGCTCATCGGGAATTCAGGCTGATGATAACAGATAATTAGAGGCTAATTTGGGAATCTTAGGGCTTATGTTTGAGTCAAGTGGGAGCATATGTTAGATTCTGGTGGTTGACTCAAAAATAAACCCTTCAACAACCATCAGATTGGGCCAATGATCCTCCCAATGCTCAAGTATTACCTAAATTCTCACCTCAAAAGTCTATTGCAACTACACAGCTCAGACTAAATATCTCAATGTCGATTCAATCTAGTAATTTTTCAAAAGGTTTGGGTTGAATACACTCACATATTATGGCTAATTACCTCTGCATCAAATCTCAGCAATGGGTCCCAAATATTGGGACCACTGTCCAACAACTAGTATACAAAGTTGTTCAGGATTGACCTGAAGTTCACGTTTAAAAGTCCCATGGACTCAGACAAATGATAACGTAATCAATTTCCCACCCTAGGGAGAAATTTGTATGTCAATCCACATAATTGGCATAATAGCACTTGCACTTGGACCACCCAAAAGGGAGTACCTAGTTCTATTGAGAGAGAGGCCTGCTGATGTCTGATTAGGGGTACATCATCTAATTTTAATTTGTGCAAGAATATCACAGAAGGTGTATTTCTTCAGCAGTATGACAAAACTCAAATCAAGAGGATCTTAGGACAATTAAGCATGCTTTTATTGCAATTTTTGCGCCTGAAACCCTCCTAATTTTAAGAGTATTTTGCCACCAATAAACCTAAGAAAAGGTATCAGTATATTAGTTCAAGGGCTAAACTGAGTTGGTAGAATATCTGCTAAAATGGCGTACTCAAATGTGGCAGGTGATGCTCTAGAGGTATAAATACCCGCACCTGGCCTAGTGACTGTGTATCAAATAAATACCTTTTTTTAGTACTAGATGGTCCCAACCCAAGGGGGGGATTCATCGATGTTCAAATAAATACCTTCTAATAATTGATTTTTATCTCATCTTTTTCCCAGTTTTTCATTTGAATCTTTTCTTTAAAGTCTCGACATGCCAGAAGTACCAAATCCCCAGCATATTAAACTTGACTCAGAAGAAGTTCCCAATTAAGTTGGGAAAAATAAGCCCAAATTAAACCAGAAGAGTCAGACTATTCAAATACACCTAGTGAGTATATGAACGGTGATAATACTGTAAGCCACTGGCAATATTGAGGATCAATCCATGAAACTTTGTTCCCAATTAGGTGTACAGGATAATAAAAAAAACAAGCAAGCGATCCTCAGAATTTCGCACTCCTTCCCTTTATTCCTTAGTTGTAGCAATAATGTTTTTGACAATAAATACCATTGTGTTGGCACTTTTTCTGGAACTTCTCCCACCCTTTGTGAATCCATCTGTTACTTCTAATCCCACCTTATGTACCACTTTAAACCCTGGTTTTTTGGACCTCTGTCACCACACAAACGCCGTTTGGTTACCTCCTGGTTCCCTATTTTGGCTCCTAGTCTCAGACTTCCTTCATTAATGTTCTGTATTGGCTCAAGCCTTCCCTGACACATCACCTCTTCCTAAAACTGTTGGTCCCGCTAGCAACAGTAGGTAGCTCTGGCTCCCTATGGTGTGCCTTTTAATTTTCATTTTGTATTTCTTTCTTGATTTACCAGAAGTGTCCATCCCCTGGTCGGCTATCCCAACAGAAATTAAATTAAAAACATCTAAACTTAATCTCTAGGAAAGATAATCAAATCGTCCTAATAAAACTTTCTCTGATCCTAATCTTAGGATAATAATTTTCAGATAATATTTTGAATGCGGAAACTTTTTTTTTCCTGTTACATTTGGAAATTTTAATTTGATTTGAGTAAAGACAAAGAAGTTTGGTAATTAGCTAGGGAAGATGAGTATGTGAATATTGCTGAGAAAGGGCTGGGCAGATATGGTAAATGGCACAGGTTCAGTGCTCACACCTCCTAAAGTTTGAAAACGCCCTAGGGACACCGGTGGATTGAAAAAAAACAAGAAAATTGTGGTGAAGATTTCACCAGAAATCTTGGAATGGCAAACCAAGTGTAACCAGTATTTTTAAAACTACCTACTCACAGCCACTGTCATCAGTTGAACATGGAGTCCAAGTTTACTTGGAAATTAATTTAGCTACTCTTTGGGAGAAAGTTTTGCAGGGATTTATGTTTCCACTTCCCAGGAGTAGTGTATGTAGCACTGCACACAATGACCTGTTGTTGGGTTGATCTTAGGCTTAAAACAGCAAATGCAGCAGATGAAGATGCACGGGTGCATGTGGTGGTTGACCTCCTGGAGGGTCAATGGGTGATTGAAATCAAGCCATGGGATAACAAAATTGAATCGAATCTTTGTGACTTTCAATTTCCTCCCTATGATCCTCAAGCGTGAAGTCCTTAAGAGTCATCTCAAAGCAACACTAAATAGCTATGGGGAAATCAGATCCTTTGAAATGCAGAATTTTTTTACTGATGCTGAACTCAGCACAGGCAAGGCAATAGCAGTGATCACCCTGTTCTCAGGGTAGCGGAGGACCTAACTCAGATTCAACACACCAGGACACTTAACATCAACAAACAACAGATTCAACCGTTCCAAGTAACAGTTGACAGTGAACCTTCCATATGCTCTCATTGTCAGGCGTTTGGACACAAGATACACACATGTCCCACTAGAGAGAGATTACCCCAAATGAAGCTTTCTCAGAAGAAATGGGGGAAGGGCAAAATGATCCCACAGTAGACTCTAATGTAGCATTCCCATGGGGCGAACAGGGGTGCTATAAACAGTATAATAGTTGGGTCAAACTGATTGTTACATTTCGACTCAAAATTTGGATTTCCAAATTTTAAGTCAAAACGCCATTTTGAGGTTTTGAGGTTCATGCGGGCTCAGCGCTGGGCTTTGCCCCTCTCAAGCTATTCTTCATGCTCCCTTGGGGCACAAAGAAAAGTGCAGAGGGGCTCCCCGGAAGAGTGGCCTTAAAAGGTTGGGCCTGCGCGATTCTGAACTCAGTTCATATTTCTTTCACTTCCTACCCTCGTGTGGGTCTCTCTAGTGGCCTCAGGCCACTCTTGCCTTGTCTTACCTGGTATCCTGCAGCGACCCACTTTTTGTATCCTTAGCAAAAAATTGAGATTTGGCAGAGAACTGATCTTCTAAATACTATGGTTTTTTCCTGGTGTCATTTGTGGTGCCCTATGTCATTGGGATAAACTCGTCAGCGTGTTTGTTTTTGTTAATAAATAAAACAAGGTTAATTTTTAGAATGAAACCCTCACTTACCTATGTCATCTTTCCACATTTCTGAATTGCCCTAAATCTGAGGTTAAATTAGTGAGTACAAGAGGTTGAAACTCTTGCCTCAAGTGAAATTATATTGGGAAATCTGTCAGCATCAACTTTGAATCCGCCAATCCAAAGGCAAGATGGCGGTCAAAAACTGGGACATTTTCGACTGTTACATCCAGTTGAAACCTGTGTCTTCACAATAACGAAAAAAGGCAAAACAGCATTGCAAAGCACAGGCTAAGGCAGCAGTTGTGGCGGCCTCCGCCATCCTCCCGCCCAGATACAAGTTGGCCAGGCCTAGTTTTCCACTTTGGTAGAATTACAAAAGCCCAACCAATCAGATGGGGGCCCCAACCCTCAAACCCGCTTTATGTGCATGACACACCTGCTGGATTCATGCACCACAAATGCAAGCAAATTTTTCAATCTAGATTTTGCAGAGTTTTTTGGAGAAGAAATGATGGACAAACCTGACAATGCACCACAAAACCCCAATAATGCAAAAAACTGTAAAGAAAAAACCAGTCAGGATAGAAAACAATGACTAAAGAAGCCATCAAAGAGATTAACTATTTACCTAGTGATATGTCATCATTAAACACTCACCAATAAAGACAGCTGGCTGAGCTTACACAGCTGCAAGGAGCGGAAGTTCCTGAGGGGCCCTCTACTCACTCCTAAAGAGTGATGGGGGCATCCTTCACAATAGGGACGCTGAAAATCACTGGACTCAAGGCCTCACCATCCCAGGCTAAAAAATGGAGCTCCCAAAAATTAATTTACCTGTGGAAATCCTGGCAATCCAGGAAAGTCACTGTATGCAGGACGCCAAGGACACATGGGCAATCATGGTCCTCCCCTCCTAATCCTTTAGGTCGCTTCACTGTGGGGGTGCTGATATGGGCAAACTGAAATTTTTAAATTTTTAAAAAACAACACAAGTGATGGACGTGTGCTCGTCATGACCTTTTATCATGGGAAGCTAAATTGCACACAATAGTTAACATATACGATCCAACCTGTGCACGAATTTGGCGGAAATTTATCCTGGACGTGGCCTCTCTTCCCCTCCCATCCAAATCCTTTGTGGTCAGCGACCTAAACTGTTGGGACAACCCAACCACAGATTGTTGGCCAACAGCACATAATCCACCACAGGACATATCAAATTTGGGTAATGAAAGCTAATTTGGGCCTCTTTATTACCATCCCCAAGAAGGCACCACTATTACACAACATGTCACATCCACATGTGAACAAAGGGCAGTTGATGTCTATGTCCCGTATAAACTTCATTCTGTCACCAATGGACTTTTGCTCCCAGATATCACAATTTAAAATGATGAAAATAGATTTCTCGGACCATAGGATGGTCTCAGTGAAATTCACTCTGTCAAGTCCAGCGAAACAGGCACCTAAATGGAGTAAACTTTGCCAAGCCAATCTCAAGATACCTGCATTCACAAGTTGGATGGACGCCGCCACATTGATACAGGAGTTTACAACTCTTTTCTGGTGGAACCACTATCAACCTGGTCAAAATTCAAGAAAGCTGCAATTTCCCAAGAATGCCACATTTTGTCGTGGCGCTCTAGGGCTGCCTCAGCAGTCATCAAACGCTCTTTGGCAGAGGTGGACCACTTGGAGAGTAATGTTCTCAGGACAGGGTAAAGCCCTGCTTGGGGCCACAAACTGGGCTGAAGTGTCAGCGTGACTTAACGCACTGATCAGATAACACAAACATCGCGTTTGTGTACAGTTTAAAGCAAAAAACATTACCGCAGTAAAAAAATGCTTCACATATTTATTGACTATTTTCTGCCCCATGCCAAAAAATGCCTGTACACAGAGAAGGCGTTTAGACAAATCTATCACGGAAACGCCAGTAGAAATATTGACTGAGGTTAAAAAATTATGACGAGTTATATAGGGCCAACCCAGTTAATCAAGATGAAATATATGAATTTCTAGTTGGCGCACACATTCACACCATTTCCTTTTACCTGGAACTTATGAATTTAATAACCTGAGTTGAACTCTAGTACACCATTCATGGTGCACCAAACAGGAAAAGACCAGGTCTGGATGGGATTCCCTGTGAGTCCTATAGTTAATATTTCAAATATTTAGCCTCTCTAATGTTAGCCTCAATGAGCAAGTGTCTTCTAGAGACATGTCTCCTCCCAAGGTGACATAAGGCTTACATGGAAACATTGTTTAAAAAGGGGGATAAGTTGGACTTAGCAAACTGCGCCCTATTTACCTCACCAACACTGATACTAAAATATTAACAAAGATAATGGCAAACCAATTATGGGTCATTGCATCTGAATTGATATCCCCATAGCAATTTGGCTTTTTTCCCAAAAGGTCAATTTTGGACAGCATACATACAGAATCTAATGTATTTCAATACACTGCTACTTGTGCGCTTGTTTTTTGGACCAAAGAAAAGAATATGATAGGGTAAACTGGGAATACCTCAGGGCATTCCATCACCAGTTTCACCTCCTTCAAGATTTATAAGTTGAGCAATGATACTTAATGAATCAGCTACAATGACAATACAAGGACCAGGTTTTCTCAGTGATGAGGTGCGCCCTCAGAGGACCTTCAGAAGAAGACCCTCTGAACAGCTTTTATACAATTTTAGCCTTGACCCAGTTATCTGCAATGTATATGCATGTCTTACTGGAGTATAAGCGCAAGGCCAAGAACCAGTTAAGATTCTTGCATTCCCAGATGATTGTATGGTCAGGGTATCAAGCAACCAGGATGCACTCACACTGGAGTCCGCAATCTGAGGATACTCCAAAGCTATTAATGCAGCACTCAACACATCAAAAACCAAAATCATCCTTCTTTATAGATACCAAACACACTGGTCCTTGGTGCCCCTCAATCAGAGAGTCCCAGTAGTTTAGTCTATCATCAGATTACCCAGGCAACCATCCCAAAACACTAATCTCATGCTACCTTTCGTGTCCAGGCCCACTGAGGGCCCAGTGCGCCACCTGGGAGTATGGATAGTGGCGGGTGGGTATGCCAGTTCAATAATGGAACACAACATACTAGCTAATGTAACAAAGCGTATTGTGTCACTAAGGGGCCAACAAACCAGCTTAACAGGTAGAGTAGTGCTTGACAACACTATGCTACTATCAAAAGTAAGGTTTGCAGCCCATTCCATCGCTTTTTCCCCACCTTTTTTTACTTAACTGTATGCCTCTCATAAGGGTGGCTTTGGCTATGTTGATCCCCCTGTGCAACTGGAAGTCCTTAATGGTTCACGCCAAAGCGGGGGAATAGGTCTACTTTACCACGTGGATCAAGCATCCAGGATTCTGGGTAAATGGATTGCTTCAGTAATCAACCCCTCACTCCAAACCCAACATTGGCCACAAGCAGCATGATACAACTTTTCCCGTGCCATTAGCCTCCACAACCCCAATTCTCTCTCACATAAATGGCAAACCACCCATATGCAGCAGGACCACACAAGACCCCTGCCCATTTTTAACGGATTCTACTTTACATGAGGAGTGCAGAATGGAAGATTACCATCAGCGGGTATACCCCACAAAGGGGTCATCCTACTCCTCAATTCAGACAGAAAGTCCATGGATAAGCCGTCCTGAACAATTGGTAACCAGGAGGTCCAAACCATGGTCATAGTGGACATCTGGACATTTTGGACATCCCATACTCCCCAAAAACCCAGAAAGACACATGGAAATACACTCATACACTCTTCTACAGCCACAAGTATGATCTCATGTGTGGCGTTGCTTGAAACAGGTATACCGTACTGCAGAACAATTTAATGCATCACACTCCGCATGTGCTTTATGTGCCCAATATGGGATGTTTGTTCACCTCCTGGAGCAGTGTCCACTGTCAAAGGTGATATGGCGCGAGGTTCAGTGTCTCTTCCGCCAGGAGCAAACACAGACCTTCAGCTTCTCCAGAAACATCTTCGCCTTGTCCTTGGAGTCCCCTACACACCCTCCCTCCAAGCCTTAGTGGTGGAAATCGCTATGTAGACTATACACACAGTTGTCCTTGATGCCATCTAAAGTTCTACTCCCACCCTCCAGGAGACTGTACGTCAATTCCAGTCACACCTTAAAGACCACCTCCAAGCCTGGTTTTTTGGATATATACCACCCCGTCAAAGACAATTGGTTTCAAACTGGTTCCTGGCATGGTTCATCACATCAGACCCCTTCTTTCATATGTGCTCAATAGTGGTGCAAGCCACTACTCACGATACCCCTCTTCCTTTAATTAGCGTTCCCACTGGCAACAGGAGACAGCGTTAGCTTCTCTGGGGTTCCCAGAGTAATATTAGTTTTGATTAGTAATCATATCAGAAATGTCTGTCTCATGGCCAGCCTTCCATAAATAAATTAAGGATATATCTTGCAAGTAGATACTGAAGATACAACCGTCGCCTAGAAGCTAATATAAATGCTCAACTTTCTTAAATAAAGAATTTTTACCTACCCAGATGCTGGAAAAGCTATGCAATTCCCATGCACTTTCCATTGGTAATGGTTGACTTAATAGGAGATTTAAAATGGTTTTTTATATATTGAAATACCTTCACGTCATAACTGTTTTCAGAATGCTTACTGCTCATCCAAAGCACCTACATGAAATCTTTTAATGCTTATTTAATGCATCCTTGAAGTTAAATCCTTCAGAAAACTCCTATTTCAAATAAACTCGATTTTTAGGCATAGTTAGGGCTAGAAGAAATTTTTGCAATAGATGGCAGAATTAAGTCATAATGCAGATGCATCCTTGCAAAATCTTTGTGAAATACAAGTCTTCTTTGTAATGGTTATCAGTTTTTTTGGATATCACCTATATATGAGTGTAAACCTGGAGAAAGGTTGTACAGGATCAAAGTGCTACTGACGCAACGGGAAAGCTTTATAACGATTGACATCCCTTTTTATAGAAATGATAACAAAATTAATAGGTGTCTATATAGATACCTTTATTTAGCTGTAGAGTGAACTACCTCTTAGTCCAGGGATTTCACAATAAATTTTTTTACGCTGCTAGAGCCGAACTTCTGGTCAATATTCTGAAGTTCTTTCAATGTTTTAATGTTGTCACTCTTATCCTAGTCAAAGTGATTGCTCCACTGTCACCAATCAGTTTTCAGCAGAGTGTGTTCACTATGTCCACCATGTAGCTGGGTTTATCTTTATCAAACTCACTGGTATTCCTCAGCTTCAACCCTCTAGTGGGTACTTCTGTTGAAACCTTATACGTTTCAGGTCAAAGTATTTATCAACAATTGACATTAAATCCCATTTTGTTGTTAATAGTATTTTTGTCATTAGTTTGGTGGATAGCCAATGCTAAATCATTTCATAATTAAGGCTTATCATCCATTCAAATATAATTTTCTGAAAATGGTCAATTATCATCAACAGTTTATATACTAATTCGCTGATGTAGTTAAACCCTTAGTATACTTGTTAATAAAAGAAAGTATTATGTGAGGTGATATACAACAACAGTACTTAATACTCTGACCCTTATTCTTTCTCATGCAGATGTTCTTATGTATTTTAACTTAACAAGACCTCATCTATTTATTTAATCTAGCTATACCGATATAGAGAAATCTTACAAAAAATGAAATTTTGTATATTATCTAGTATGTTATCTTGGCAATACCCTATCAAAGTAAAAATAAAATTACAAAACTAATTAATGGATCTTATATTCGTTTTGCTTGATATCTTATCGTTTTGCCCTTACTGGTATAAAAAATTTTAGAAAAAATATTTACGCTTCCCACTATTATAATAAGATGAAAAATCTGGACGGGCACCTACCACATTAGGTTCTCAAATCTTTGAATTAATAATAGAAGAAAAGCCCAATAACCTGATCACATTTATCAATATGCTTTTGTCTGACTTATTTGCTCATCTTACTTCTGACTGAGCCTAGTAATGATTACGTATACAAGCTTTTTTTCATCTTGAAATATGAAACAACAAACTGATTATTATGCAGAAAGGTTGGAAAGGTAGTCTATAAACCTTATAAAAAAGACATATGATCAAAATTTTTAGGCAAACGACTTCCCTACATCTGCCTTTAACTAGTCTGACTTCATATTGGAAGTATATATCTATATAGACATACTAACGTGCATCTGAATTATATTAACTTTTCTTTCTCGTTGCAATCACTTTTGCAACCTATTCAATTCAAGTCTGAATCTAGTTTGATAATCTCACAGAGGAGATTAGTCTGCGCCCATGTCAGGGAGCAGTTGGGCAAGTAAGGTAAGAGGAGCAGGTGGAAGGCCCGCAGCCTCCAACATTTGAAAACGCCCCAGAGAAACCAGCGGAATAGAAATTTTTTTAAAAAACTGGTGGTCACTATTTCCCCAGAAATACTCGCATGGCAGGCGTGATGTAACTAGTACATCAACACGCCGCACTCCCAGCCATTTTTGTCAGTGGAATACAGAGTCCGCGTGTTTCTGGACATCCAACAAATGGCTTTATGGGAAAAATTTTGTGAAAATGTGCACACCTTTTTCCCAACTGTGGTGTACATCGCACCACACTCCATGTCACACGGTTGGCTGGACTTAGGTTTTGAAAACAAAGAGGCAGCAGACGAGGCTGCTGCAGTGCATGTAGTGGTCGACCTCCCTGAAGGGCAACAGGTTGTTTAAACCAAATGCACCATATGGACGAAATCAAACCAAATTTTCCTCATGTTTGACTTTTTGCCTACTACGGTAAAATGTGACATTTTGGAACAACACCTGGAAAGATGATCTCACTGTATACAGCAAAATACAATCTTTCTAAATGCAACACTTCACGCTGATGCCACACCTGTGCACCGGCAAGGCCATTGCAGTTCTGACCCCAACTGAGGAGATCGCGAAGGACCTAACCCAGATTTTACACTCCACTTTTATTAATATTGAAGGGCATACCACCCACCCATTCCGGGTGACCGTGGACAGCGCACCCCCCATCTGCACTCACTGTGATGCATTTGGCCATAAGGCGCATGCATGCCCCACCAAGGAGGGTGTCATATTCCAAGAGCACCCCTCAGTGGCCATGGCCAGCGGAGAGGCGCACTACGAACCAACTGTAAGCACCAAAGAGGCTTTCCCATGGGGAGCACAAGGCTGCTACCTACTGGTAAAGCCCATCTCCCCACAAGAGCAGAAGAAGGCCAAGCAGGCCTGCAGGGCCGTGGCCAAGTAAGCGGCCAAAGCCACCACCGCTATCCCACACTCCCAACGCTAGGAGGACATTGAAGCCTTAGTGGCAGAAGCAACTTGGGAATCCATCAACCAACCAGATTGGGAAGCCCATGCTGATTGGGCCACTCAATCTGAGGATCCGATGGGGGACTCAATCTCACCAAATCATTGCACCCAAGCTCCAGTTGAAACCAACTTTGGGCCCATCCCAGCTGAAAATTTTTTTTGACCCACTCAATGGTGCACCAAACTCATCCACACCACAAAAAATTCATCCGACGTCAGGGAAACAAAAAGCGAAGGCTAAAGCCAATGCAACTCTTTCTGCAAAAATTAACAAAAATCCTAATAGTGTTGCTGCTAACACCCGTGCTGCCATGAAGGCCCATGGGGATCTAGAAGAGGCTAGTGGGCCTGGGTGCCCACCCCCTTGCACCTAAGGTGCAAAGGGGGAAACCTTCACTTTAGGGACATTGAATATTGCCGGACTCAAGGCCTTGCCATCCTGGGCTAGGAAACTGAATATTTTCCAACAAAATTTACCCGTGGATATCCTGGCCATCCAGGAGTCCCACTGTCCATGAGGTTCCGAGGAGGCTTGGAAATCCATGCTCCTACCATCCCTACTCTTTTGGTCAGAGCACTGTGGGGTGCTAGTTCAGAGAAACAATCTCTTCAAATTTTTATCATCAAAAACATTCCTAAATGGCCGAGTTCCTAATGTCACTTTCTTGTGGGCTGATGTAGCACACGCAATTGTCAATATCTACGCCCCAAATGGTGCATGCAAGCGTCAGGAATTTTTCTTGTCAGTCAAATCCCTCCTGCTACCCCATACCCTTTCATAGTCGGCGACATGAACTGTTGGTTAAACACACCAATGTACCGGTGGCCTTCCTCACCCCACGCCTCCCAGGGTCACGTAGAACTGCGCGTTCTAAAGGTTACCCTTAGGTTAATGGATGTGCTGCTGCAACATGCCCCGCTGCTCGAAAACATGATGCATCCCCATGTCCACAACAGCCAATTAAGGTCCATGACCCGCATCGACCTTATCCTAACGCCAGCGTAATTCCAACCCCACATCTCCCACTTCAAAACAACAAAAATGTAATTCTCTGACCACTGACTGGTCTCAATAACCTACCACCTACCCACCACAGTGGCCAGGGCCCCACATTGGCGCAAGCTCCGCCCCCCCAAACTCACATCGCCAGGATTTTCCACTTGGGTGGAAGAAGCAACTTTGGCCGAAGAGTTTGTAACACTGTTTTGCGTGGACCCCATCTCCACATGGGCAACCTTCAAAGAGGATACCATCTGCCACTCCCGCCACCTCTCCTCCAGATGCTCACGAGCCACATTGGCGATCATTTCGCACACTCTGGCAGAATTGGCACACCTGGATTCCAACATCCCAGCTACAGGCTACAGCCCTGCATGGGGCTGGAAGTGGGCAGAGGCAGCCGCCCACCTCAACGCGAACAAAAGGCAACACAAACATTGGGTTTGTGTTCAATACAGGGCCAAACGCATCACAAAGGGTGACAAGTGCACCGCATATTTTTTTAAAAAAATTTTCACACCACACCAGAGCATGGCCTGCACACAGGTGCGAAGATTGGACGATTCCATCACGGATACACCAGCCAAAGTGGCAATTGAAACACAGAAGTATAACTCCAAGTTATACTGATCCGATTCAATTCAGCCAGCTGAAGTGGCAGAATTTCTTGACTGAGCCCACATCTGCACCATTTTCCAATACCCAGAAATAATGAATTTGATTACTCTGAACGAATTATGGACAGCCATCTGCAGTGCACCTAACCGGAAATGCCCAGGCCCAGATGGCATCCCATATGAATTCTACAAAAAATACTTCAAATATATATCCCCACTGCTGCTCGCTTCACTTAACCAAAGCCTGTTGGATACGCGCCTCCTACCAGGAGGACATGAGTCCTTTACTGTCACACTTTTCAAGAAAGGTGATAAGATAGACTTATCCAACTGGTGCCCCATTTCTTTAACCAACATGGATACAAAAATCTTAACAAAAATCATGGCTAACTGTTTAGGGATTATAGCACCAGCCACCATCTCCCAGAGTAATTTGGCTTAGTACCCAGAAGGTCGATTTAGATAGCGTGCACTCTGTGGCTAACGCATGCCAGTTCACAGCCTCTGGGGCACTTGTATCCTTTGACCAACAGAAGGCCTATGATAGAGTAAACTGGGAATACCTTAGGGCCTGCCTCCATCAATTCCGCCTACCCCCTCACTTCATCAACTGGGTGATGCTGCTCACGGAATCTGCAACAATGGCAGTACGTGGCCCTGGCTTCCTAACGGAAGTAGTCCGCCCTCAAAGGGGCTTGCAACAAGGGGACCCCCTCAGCCCACTCTTATACAACTTCAGCCTTGACCCACTACTGCGAAATGTAAAATGCCCAACTCACTGGAGTCCATGTGCCAAGCCAAGCCCCAGTCAAGATGATGGCGTTTGCAGATGATTGTGTGGTTGGGGTGTCTAATAATCAAGATGCACGCGCGCTTGAAGCTCTCATCCAGTAGTATTCCCAGGTAAGTAACGCGGCACTGAATGCTTCCAAAACTGAAATCATCCTCCTTGGTCGTTCTCAGAACTGTTGGGCCCCAGCAATTAGTTCCCAACACGACCCATCTGCTCACCCACGTCCTCGCCCTACCAGCTCAACACACACCGCCCAACTGGTGCTCCCCTTCATGCCATGCCTGCCATAGGACCGGTACGCCATCTGGGCGTGTGGATGGAGGCAGGCGGATATGCGTCAGCAGTAATGGAGTGCCATATTCTGGACAACGTGATGAAGCGAATTGCCTCTCTCAGAGCCCACCCTACTTCCCTTACTGGCAGGGTTGTTTTAGCCAACTCTATGCTCCTCTCCAAAGTCTGGTTTGGAGCCCACGCCATCCCCTTCTCCCTAAGCTTCTTCAAATCCTTGTATGCCCTGCTGTAAGGGTGGATTTGGTCAGGACGCCCTCCACCAGTACGGCTAGAGGTCATGTTTGGCCCTCATCATCATGGTGGCATGGGTCTGCTCGACTTCAGAGCCCATGCTGCCAAGATCCTGGGCACCTGGATTGCGGCCATCACCGCCCCTACGCTCCCCTCCCTACACTGGTCATGCGCGGCCTGCTCCAACTTCTCCTGAGCCTTGGGCCTTAACAACCTATCTAACCCCCACTCCCTGATGAAATACCTCACTTCACACCCATCGGCCACAGGCCCTCACGGGACTAAAGCCCACTACAAACGAATCCTCCTCTCCATGTGGAGCGCTGAGTGGAGAATTTGTATCAGCGGACACACAGCCCAGAGAGGCTACCCTCTCCTCAGTTCACACAAGAGGTACAGGGGCTACCCATCCAAGATGGCGTGATCCCCACATGGCCCCATGTCCTATCCAGGGTGGACTACCTGGACATGATGGACATCCCTCACTCCATTGAGACCCAAAAAACTATCTGGAAATACGTACACCATCCTCTGCTGCAGCCTCAAATCCGCTCCCATGTGTGGCGCTGCCTGAGGTGGGTGTATCGTACAGCTGAGCGCTCTAATGCTTTACACTCATCCTGTGTCGTGTGTGGCCAGTATGGAACGCTGTTCCACCGCCTGGAGAAGTGCCCCACCTCTAAAGTGATATGGCGCGAAGTTCAACGTCTGCTGGGTCAGGATCAAACGCATCCATTCAGTCTGTCAAGAGATATGTTTGCTCTATCAATGGCTTCCTCCCTTCCACCCTCCCTCCATGCTTTGGTGGTTGCAATCGCCATGTGGACCATCCACACGATTGTCTTAGATGCCATCGCAGGCTCCACCCCCACCCTCCCATAAGCTGTCCACAGATTGCGGTCTCATTTGGTGGACCACTTTCAAGCGTGGATGTTTATATACCTTCCACCATATCGCCGACAGCTGGTCTCCTCCTGGTTCCCAGTCTGGTTCATCAAATCAGACCCCTTCCTCCACACGTGTTCAATTGTGGCTATGGCCCCTTCACATGTTCCCTCCCCCTCCCAATAAGTGGCGTTCCCGCTGGCAACAAGAGATAGCATCGCTTCTCTGGGGTGCCTTCCCTGGTACTAAGTTTTGTCTCTTCTGAGTCATATTTGGAAGTGTCCATCCCATGGTCAGCCTTCCCCGCAATAAATTTAAATTTAAATTTAAATGTGCATCTGAATTATAAATGGCTATCAACCAATACATTTGGGAAGAGACGCTTCAGTCTATTCATTTCATGCTAAAATCTATATTATTATATAAGATTCAAAGTGGTCCATCTATCACTCTCAACACCAGATGGTACCACCCATAGGACCTTTCCATACAATATCATCACTTTTATAAGGACTCTTCCTCAGGCTTCATAAGGTCGTTGTTTTATTTTTATGCCCATTAATTACTTTAATATATTGGTAAACCGGTATTGAAATCTTCTACATCCTATAAAGTCACGGCTGCTTCCTATAGCATCAAATCATGACCCAACATGGTTCCCAGGGTGATTCTTTCTGGTTTTAAATAAGACTTCAGTTTTTCATAATTTAAAGAGTTGAAATATTTTTTGGTTACTAAAATACTCTTCCTCAATAACATCATCCAACTATCTAGTGATTGAGACTTTTAGCACCACTTTAATTTTAATTATACAAATATGGATATAACCAATAATGAATATTGGCCTCATTATCTGTTGAGGACTACTTTAGCTTGATGTATAAGTCATCATTGCATTATCTTTTTACACTTTAAAGCATTGTATGATATAAAACTTTACCTGCCTTCTAAAGTTCAAAACCTTCAGGATGATGAGACTCCAGAGACTGCTGAAATCAATATGAAAATTTTACTTATCCTTAATATGGGTCACATCTTATGTTAAGGCTTCCAATTTTATATCTATAAATATGGCAAATAAATCTTAAGCTTAAATATTGATTTGTGGCACTTCACTAGACCCAATCCACCTTGGGTCAATAATTAGAAAAAATTCACTATTGACTCATATATATTAATACGGAATCATAAGATAAAGAGTTTATTTTTAAAGCTTTTAATGACTTGAGTATAGATTGCCTTACTAGTAACGAACTGTTTATGGGATTAAGCAAGCTAGTACCACAATGTGGTCCTGTTTTATTATCATATGGTCAGTTGATCCTCAATTCAATTTATTGTATTGAAAATTTTCTTTTTTATACTATTCAGTTCTAAACTCTACATAAATATAATCCTACCTGATTGATATAGTACCATGATTAGTAATGAAGATTATCAGAAAAGTTGCCTTTTACTCTATTATACTATTTGATTGCCTTATTGATATATTATAGTGCTTTTAGCTTATAAGAAATTAATTTTAGTACTTTAATTAATGTAACTTTCCAATTTCCAAATACATTATGTCAGCCACAATTTTGCTCAAGAACAGTAACTGTGCTGATTCTTTGATGCATTAGAGTACTAGGACGAGCTTTATTTTACTTTAACTCTGATAAGTAGTTCTCACTACATAGGCAAAAACATATATATGCATGTGAAATATGATGGGTAACAACTTACCTTTTATTAGAGATTATTATAAATCAAATGAAAGAAAATTTAAGACCAGCTTCCATACATGCCATTGGAAGAGATGAAGGTGATGTACTAGATATTGTTTTCCTAATCTCATATATAAGGACACTAAAAAGTTTAATCAGGCTACCTCAATTCAATATTTTCTGAATAAAGCGACTTATAATGAAATAGAGCTTTAAGTAGAGTGGACGCAGACTCTATGTTATATCAAACAAAAGCATAGGTCAATAAACTTTTGTGTTCAGATAAAGCCGCATATAGGATATACTACCATACAGATGATAATGCAAAAATGTGGTATAAAGGCTAGATAAAGGATATGTGGCACTAGATAAAATTTGTAACAATTTATTATACACTAGTGATGATCCAGTAGGGATACCACTAGCATTACCACACGTCCAATGAAAATTATAATAAATCTAACAATCTTCACTTTTTTAGCAAAGAGTTAATCACCCACACAGAAAAATACTTAGATTAATGAGGCCTATTTGGAAAGTGGGGGACAAAATAAGTGGAAAAAGTGAAGATTTGTCTTAGTGTGAAAATGGTAACATGCATACTATGCTCCTAACAGCAGTGCACACAAAGTGGGTTTAAAGTTGTCTCTCATTAATAAATAAAATTTGAGTACATCAATGACAAAATTGCTAAGGCCCCTTGTGGTTCTAATTATAATGCTGAATGAGCGACGGTTGATTAACTTCCAATCTGGGTCCAATTTTAAACTCCAACTACAACAGATTGTTTGAATAGTATAATAATTAATTTGATTGGGCCCACCTCAGTTCTACCAAATATACTTGTTGAGCTAAGATCAATGCCTCTGATTCAGGCTCAAAATCTCATAATACTCCTATTAATCTGATTAAGAGCAGCAATAATAAACTTTCTTAGGCCCCTGATGATCCAACACTAGTATCAGACCTTATACTAAGCCCTTCCTATTTAAATTCAGAGTTGCATTTCATGTCAATGAACCAATTGAGCGCAATGATTATAGATTTGTCAAAGCCCTCTGAAATTCTGATGGTTTATTTAAAACAGTTAAGTAGTTGTCCTTTAATAAAATTGTTTTATCTCACCAGAGCCCTCAAGAATCTTATCATTTGCCTAGAACATCTGAGCCAATGCCTCATTACCAAATTGTTTACATTTTTTTAGTCCCATAAGTCACAAAATATTTATCACATGAGTCAAAGGCTCCCAAAGATGAAAAATCCCTTTTTTGGAGCCCTCTGAGATTTTAAAGTTTTTTCTGAATAGTAGGGTAAAGCCCTAATACCAAATCGTTTACCTTCACAGACACCCTCAAAGGTTTTTATACTTCACCCATACCAGATGATAAAGGTTATCATAATCAAATCTTTAAGATTATTATGGCACAGAACTGGGAGCTGCAGGACACTTTTCATGAAATATTGATGTTCCTAATAACTGGAGCCAAATCTAAATGTTAAAGTGAACCACAAATAGAAGTATAAAAAACTAATTATTTAATTCTTGGTTATTAAACTTTAGGCACCATAATCATCATTTAGATAAGTTCAGATTTAGAGTTACAATCCACCACTAAAGCATTGAAATCCTTACCAGAAAAGTTTATTTTTGAATACATGAAGAACCAAAGTCTCTGGATTAGTACTGATGAGTCTCTAAGATAGATTACAACCAAGCACTGACAATCCCACTATGAACAAAGACTCAATAAATGAAATTATATGTTTCTTGAGAAAAAGATTTTAATCCACTCAATAGACGACCTGACTTCAGACTGGAATTTTTGCAATACTACCATAAAGTTTCCTGAATGCGTAGCATATATTACTTTGTTAAGTAGTTATGACCATAATTCACAAAACAGAAGAATTAAAACACTCAAACTTGCCTCTGATAAACATAAAACTGATAACAATTAAATCAAGGTCAGATGGACAATTTACACTCCTTTTCAAGGCTTTAAGGGGGTTCTGCTGTATAAAGCATAATATGGGTGAAGCCTCAATGTGTAGTTCTCTTTAATATTTATTATATATGCAAATCCAACATAGATCTAAATAAGTATAGATATGTAGAACGTCACTAGACCTATTTCACCTAGGGTCCATTATTAAGTTACAAAACTATTAGTGACTCATATAAAGCCATGATAAGTCACTAGCAAATGAGTTACTTTTCAGTAAATATTGAATCTAGTATGGTTTCCGTTCCTAGCAACATTCTGACTAATAGGCTTTTGTAAGCTAGCCCTAAAACGTGGACCTGTCCTTAATATCATTTGGGCAAATGATCTTTACTCCATGTCGCGATTTTGATATGACTGGACGATAATTTTGGAACATTCAGGAGAAATCCGCCAACATAGTATTAGATATGAATATTTGAGTGCCTTGAGATGAGGCGATATTGGGATATAATGAGTCTTATTATATAATGAGTTTATTAGATCGCCTCTATATAAGGCGATAAGGCGATGTTGATATTTGAAATATATGAAGTAAATCGCCTACAAATAGGGCGACAGCAGATTAAGAATAACAAGCCAAATTTGAGGAAAATTGGTGGAATAGAACAACCCAAGCAATGAGAAATATTATCGCCTGAAGCTGATGTATATAAGTGAAATGGGCGATTAAGAGAGGGAGGGTTTGAAGATAGATGAGAAGGAACAGTAAAAGATGCTTTATTTAGAAAAATAAATAAAAGAACTAAATGAAGTAATTGCTCCTATTTTTTATATATCTTCAAGTGTGTCCAAAGGACTGACAATCCTCACATCATCCGCCCATTGCTCAGAGGGCTCAACCTGTGTAAATAGCCAGCGGATCCTAGCAATATTGCTTAAAATTACAACTGTGGTGCTCACTACAGGGGGCCCATTGATCAACCACCCAACACTCCGGACCTTAGTCGCCAAGCATGCCTTACCCAAGCAATGTCATTGGGGGAGTCTTTCCAAAACCCCATATCAGCTTCATATGAGGAAATCAAAGTTACCTTGGACGCGGCACTCAAAACCAAGATGAACTCCTTCAAGAACGTAACGTGGTCATGCACCAACTTGATAGTACGTTTAGTCAAATGCGAATCTTGGGACTACAAAACTAAGAACTTGCTAAACAACTGAATGATACCACCCAGCGGCTGCAATACACAGAACAAAGATTCTCTTCTCCTTCTTGGTCATCTCGCTGAGAGGATGATGACTATCAAGAAAAAGCATCCTATGTAGGAGAAGACAGTGCTGGTCAAGGCTATGACACTCACAATAATAGCACTGGATATTCATATGAGTTGGAACACCACTTACCTCCAGTAATGGCTGTAACACCTACCACCAACAGTCATGCTACCCCTGAAGTGACGAATATCCCAACTTCCACTAATCCCACTCCTCATCAAAAATCCGCTTTTGGGCCTCGTTCTGTTCCTCAGTATGGCCCTAACAATCGTGAATGAAAGGAAGATATTAATATCGAAAAGATACCCCCATTTGACCATAATGGGAACATCCATGGGTTCTTTAAACAATCTGATTTTGCCACGGAAGGTGCCTCCAATAAATGGGAGGCTAAGTTGCTAATATCTGCTCTGGATGTAGGAAGCGCTGATCAGGTCACCTGTTACCTCCCAAGTAGTTCTGTCTCCTATAAGGATGTAAAGGACACCGTACTCCACTTGTTTGGGTGAAACTCAAAAATGTCGCAGCAGAAAGTAAAATTCTTAACAATTGGATTCTGTTAAAATGAGACTCTCATTGAGTTCGCTTATTGATTCACAACAGAAGCCCATGTGCTGATTAGAGCTGAGTATATAGTGGAAGCCGACATATGCATTACCATGTCCACCACGGTGAAGCCATATTGTGAACTTTCTAATAATATTTTGCCGCTTCTGGACAATGAAATACCTCTGCTTAAGATTGTACAGTTTTTACGTCAGGTATCTCCTAACTTTTTGCCACCAAATTTGGATCACAAGACTACCGCTGCCATGGCACTCTCTTATTCTGGAGAATACTATCGTCCATCTCCAGCTTCATTTAGTAATCCTTGCCTTACTATAATTCTGTGCCTCATCCTCGACCAAATTATAATCAACAGTTCAATCAGCATCAATGAGCTGGCCATGACAACCGCCAGCAACCTAGTTATTGATCTGGACCCAATTACACCAACTTTCAACAATTGGCTTACCAACCTGGAACTGGTATATTGAATGACCCCAACCCTTTTGTTCTGGACACATTATGATAACCCAGGACGTGGTTCCTATGGGGTTAACTGCTAAGAATGTGGTTGCCCTCGCATTTGACAAAATTCTGTTACAATTGCTGTGTGAATTACGTACAATAAGACCAATACTACCAGGGAAGAGATGGAGCAGAGTAGAGATGGGACCCTCTACCTCCGCGATACCCACTCAACATATCCCCAAATATATAGTAGTATATCCTGCAGAAGCCCCTCACTATGATGACAGAATTTTATATCAGCAGCCGGTTGGAGGAGTAAAAGTAGTAACCTGAGCTCAATGCTAAGGCGGTGGCAGAAGAAGAGCCCCTTGAACAACTTAAGCCTATGCCTGTCAAATGCTTGATCAAGCTTTCTCAGAACAACTTGATCCTGCCATAGATGCGCAAGCTCTGAAAGGAGTAAACGTCGCCCTTCTAGTAGATGCCATTGTCAGAGAATACCCCCAAGTCAGAGTGGGGATTAAGAATTTTCTTGGGAAAAAAGAGCCCATAAATGTTCACATATTAAACAGTCAATATTCTTCTTATTCACAGTGTACATACTGTGATATTTTAGTAGTGAAAAATAGAGTTCGCGCTATAATAGATACTGGTGCTCTAGTCAACATAGTTTCCACTAAGTTAATGCAAAAATTGATGTTGAAACCTGATATGGACCATCACATGGTTTAAGGAACTGCTGGAGCTGTAAGCACTGTCTCCAAGGGATCTTATAGTGCGCTATCTCTGCGCTTTGGGTCCATTGTCATTGTTGCTCCAGCAATTGTGTTACTGAATGAAAACTATGACCTTTTAATCTGGACTGCTTTCCTGCATCATTTCAGGGCTGTTGGTGATATGACGGAGGAGACCCTCGCCATTCTGGGTCAGCGGATCCCAATTTACTTTACTACTAGGGGAGTACCAAAGGATCATGTGCATACAAGTCATATCAACCTCACCTATAGTGACAGGGTATGGCCTGTTCAATACCACCATCGACTGAAGCGCAAAACTTGGGACCTTCCCCATTAGATTTATGAATATCAAGGGATACCTCTTCGAGTTGCAGGGCCCATATCCATCCCTTCCAGCCATCAAGTCTTAGTGAATACTGAGTTAGAGGTAGAAGTGCCGCGTGGGTTATACGGGGAAGTTATTGGGCTCTATCATCAAACATAGTTTGAGCTGCATGTGGCTCCAGGAATTATACTCCTGTGGCATGGGGAGATAAAGGTTTTGTTAGAAAACCTGCAGAGCGAACCAATGCAAATCCGCTGCCACCAAACTATAGCGTATCTACATCTTATTCCCATAGATGAGGTCCATCAGGTTCATGATTTAAGATCATTGGATAGTTTGGACTAACGCTTGAACCATCTATCAACATACTAACGGTGGTACTGTGGAGTAATTTAATGGGATTAACGGATGAACAAAAAGATCAAGCAATGGCTTTATTTCAGTCATACAAGGGGATTTTTGCTGTTGACAATCACGATTTAGGGTGTGCTTGGGGGTGGTCCATTGATTGGACACTGGTGATCATCCTCCAATAAGGTCTCAGCCAATCTGCCACTCTCGGGCAGCAGAAGACATGGTTACTGAAGAAATTGATAAGTTATTACAACAAGGGATGCTTGAGCCATCAAAGAGCCCGTGGGCTTCGCCTGTTCTAATTGTAAAAAAGAAGGATGGCACCAACCAGGTAGTAATAGACTATCAGAAGCTTAACAGTATTATAAAAAAGGATTTGTACCCCTTGCCAGGGATCAATGATTTTCTAGACTGATTAGAAGGTGCCCGCTACTTTTCTGCGATGGACTTAATATCAGATACTGGCAAATCAAGTTATCCTTTTCTGGAACAGGAAAAATGCACTGTGATCACCTCTAAAGGCCTTTTTCAACCAACACGGATGCCTCAAGGACTGTGTAACGCTCCTGCTACTTTTCAGAAAGCCATGGACACTATTCTTGGTGACCTGAAACTGTCATGCATCCAAGTATACCTCAATGATATTGACTTTTTCTCTCAGACCTTTTTTGAGCACCTCAACCACCTTGAAGCAGTATTCCGCCAGCTGGCTGAGGCGAACATTAAAATTAAGCCTCAAAAGTGTAACTTTTTCAAAGATCAGCTAGAATACCTGGGTTTTGTTGTAGAGTCAACTGGGCTGCAGCCACAACTGGCTAAGTTGGAGGCCATCAGCAAGATGGCTACACCTAATAGTAAGTGCAACATACAGATATTTCTGGGGACGGTTGGTTACTACCAACGCTTTATCCCTAATTTTTGCTGTATTGGGGGCCCGCTATTCAAGTTGTCAAAAAAAGACGCTGTGTTAGAGTGGATGGAACGTCGTCAATCTTCTTTTGATGCACTCCATATGGCGCTGAGCAGCACACCAATGTTGAAATATCCAAACTTTTAACTAAAAGCTTATCATTCAGACAGATGCGTCCCTTTCCGCTGTTGGGGCAATACTTTCTCAGAAAGATGATGAGGGAGAAGAACATCCTGTTGTAGTCTGAACTGTCAAGAGCGTAACTATACTGTAACTGAGTGAGAGTGCTTAGCAGTAATCTATGCGTATAAACAATTCAGAGTCTATCTGCATGAGGGTAAAGTTCTAAGTTGTAACCGATCACATGTCATTACGCTGGTTGCAGAATCTCAAAGAACCAGAAGTACAGTTGGCTCAATGGGCTCTCAAGTTACAGGCTTGTGATTTTAAGATTCTCCATTGGCCAGGAGCGAAGCACCAGAATGCTGACTGTTTATCCCAGTTACTGACTATTGCGGTAACAGTGGACCTTGGTTTAATAATGTATGATAAGATGCTCAGTGGAAAATATGATGATGAACCGCCCCAAGTAATCAAAGTGTTAAACAAATTGCGCATAAATATCTTTCAATGGAATGGAGAACTGTACAAGCGAATTGGTGATACTACAGTGAATTTCCCGCAGCCCTCCGCATGGCCAGAAGTCATTATGAGCACTCACAGGACAGTTGGGCATGGTGGTGTGTGTAAGACTATGGAGTTGTTAGCCCACAATACTGTTGGGAAAGTATGAGTTTCAATGTGCTCAAAACTATTTCCTGTTGCCATCAGTGCCAAGTGGAGAAACCATTCCACCGTATGATATCATATTGGTTAGCGAAACCACATTTTGCTTGACATACAGTCTCTCTTAATGTCGTTGGCCCCTTGCCAACAGGAGCCAACCGTTGTAAGTACGTTCTAGTGGCTATTAACTACTTGACCCAGTGGGTTGAAGCAAGGGTGATATTTGATCTGGGGGCAGTTATGGTGGCTAAATTCATGTTGGAATGCATTATTCAGTGGCATGGTTGCCCTCAGTTTATTCTCACTGATAATGGCACCAACTTCACCTTGCAAATCCTTCCCAAGATGAATGAGCTTATGTGAATCCGCAGAGTTCTGATGACCCCAAACCACCCTGAGTCTAATAGAATGGTCAAATGAGTGCATAGAACTCTGGTGAACATACTCCGAAAATTATTAACATATTGCCCTTCTGATTGGAGCTCTCTTCTTTCCACCACCATGTTTGCTTATAACATTAGTTACCATTCTGCCATGGGGAAGAGCTCCTTCTAATTACTATATGGCTGACACCTGGCTCTTCTGGCGCTGCTTTATGTGTGTGTAGAAGACACTGGTGGACTAGAACCCCACCGCTATTTGACTAAGCTCGTGAACATTTTGATCAAGCTACAAACTGAAGCATATTCTTTCAGCTTGGCTAAAAAGATTAGAAATCAGGCCGCTGATCAGGTACGCCATAGTGGGTTAGTGCCATTCAAGGAAGGCGAGATGGTTCTCTTTCATGATCAGTTTGGATTTGGGTGGAAGCATAAGTTGGCTAGTATCTGAAACAGCCCATTTGAAGTAATAGAGAAGACTGGAGTCAACGGGTAAACTATTAAGGATCCAAGTGGTCAAATAATTAACTGAGCATATGTGAAGTTCCTCCAACCTTACAAACAATAGGCTCTTATTGTCCAGTCAAGGAGGGGGTAGTGTCGCTATTTTGATATGGCTGGACAATAATTTTTGGACAGCTAGGCGGAATCTGCCAACATAGTATCAGATACAAATATTTGAGTGCCTTAAGATGAGGCAATATTGGGATATAACGGGTCTTATTGGATATAATGAGTTTATTGGATTGCCCCTATATAAGGCGATAAGGTGATGTTGATATTTGAAGAATATGAAGTAAATCGCCTACAAAGAGGGTGACAGCGGATTAAGAATAACAAGCTAAATTTGAGGAAAATCGGTGGAATAAATATAACCCAAGCAATGAGAAATATTATCGCCTGAAGCTGAAGTATATAAGTGAAATGTGTGATTAAGAGAGGGAGGTTTTGAAGGTAGATGAGAAGGAACAGCAAAAGATGCTGTAATTAGAAAAACAAATAAAAAACTGAATGGGGCAACTAATCCTATTTCTTAATATATTTTCAAGTGCGTCCAAAGGACTGACAATCCTCACATCATCCGCCCATTGCTCAGAGGGCTCAACCTGTGTAAATAGCCAGCGGATCCTAGCAATATTGTTCAAAATTACAACACTCCATTTAAACTATAATGTTTTTTTAATTTTATACAATTTAATTCTAAATCACTTTTAGGTCAAAATATTTTCTAACTGATTTAGTAGCATAAATACTATTAGCAGATTCCAAGATAAACCTGGCGTTAATCATATCATACTATTTGATTGTTTTATGCACTAATTTTTTTAGTCTGTTTCAGTAAATAAACCAATAAATTCTATTTATTTAAGGTAAGCTAAACAGAGGATGGATATTACTGAAACTAAAAAAAAAACTAAAAAATAATGCAAATAATCAATTCAAACAAAATGCCCAAAATGAGCGGATTGGATGAAACACACCAAACAAAAACAACCAAACATGTTGGCCAGTGGAAAACCACTTATTCAACCAAGGTGGATGAGGAGGGGGATCAGGGGGCTCTTCTTTGGCAGCAGCTTTCTCATCCCAGAGTAGGGCACATGTCAAGGTGGAGAGCAAGGGCGTTGAGTCATCAGCGGCATGTGGTTCAATATCAATAATGATTGATATTTCATGGAAATTGCCAGTTTGGAAAATGGCGCTGATATATTTGGCTAAATCTTTTTTGGCTTTAATGCAGGAATCAGAGAGTTTAAAGAACGTGGCAGTATTGGTTCAGGTAAGCTTAGCTTAGGATTCTGTGCTACAATAACCACGTTCTGGATAGCGGCATTGACATTTTTGTGCAATTTACTGAAATCTTACTTTTTGGGGTGAGAATTGAGGGTATAACGGGAGGGTATAAATCCTGTGAGCATTGCAACTGATTTGGCAACAGCTTTGTGGAGGGGACGACAATATGGCGTGGCACCTGCTTCATTTGCAAACTAGAGGTCATTGAAAAGTGATTTGGAATTTGGCTGTGGAGCAAATAATTGAGGGGAATATTTGGCGTCCCATTATGCATTAACAAACTGCTCAATTTGGAGAGATTGTTCTTCAATGAGATTACCTGATTTTTCAGTTTCAGCTAATAACTCCCATGTGTTCTGGTTAATTTAAATGGGGAATCAGCGTATAGTTGAGGCTTGGTTGATTAGTTGGAGGAAGTATGGGATTGAATTGGGTGCCAAGCTGGTGCTTGATTGGAGAAATCATGTGTGGCACTGGGGAGAGGAGGAGGCTGATTGGTGGCTGCAGGTACAGCTGCAGCAACAGGATTTTGGGGAGGGAGAGGTAAGATCATACCCCATACTGGAACTGGTGCAGTGTGGGCAGCAGATTGGAGGTTAGCGGACAAAAAAGTCAAAGTCATCAGTAGAAGCTAAGGAGGGGCACTTGAGTTTTGAGTTGTCCAACTCAAAACAGGACAGACAGATTGTCCGCATGCCCTTGATGTGGGCTTAGAACAGATGGTTGGGGGCAGAAGGAATGATGGCACAAGGGGAATCAACGCGGCAAACTTACTGTATTCAGGGCAGATCATGGCATACGCCTGAGGCCCAGTAAGTCGTGTGGCCCATTTGGGACCACAAGTAAGATTCGGTTGGAGCCATAGGCTGTAAAACTGTTCATCATCTCCTGGTGGATCACCACAGGGGGGAGGTGGGTGGTCAAAACAGCAAACTGAACCACCAAAGTGGTATCCGCTGGGAGCTGGGTCTGAGTTATGGGGAGAGGGGTACCCTGGTATTAGGGGCACAGTTGACGCAGTGGCGGCGTCAGCTTCCCAGGTGAAGCTAAGATCAAAATATCCCTTATAGGGGTGGAAATCAATAAAACCGGCAGGAGTTATCACCGCCTGAACCATTTTGATAATGGCTTGGTCGTGGTAAGGGAAAGGTTTCCCATAATTGACCCTAAGGCTGAAACACATGTTGCTCTGGAGGAGAACCAGGGGGCAATGAGGTATTGCTTGGGTTTGTGCGAGGTGGGTATCAAGAAACTTGGAAGGAACGAATTGTCCCATTGGTTTAGTATGACTGGGTGAGCCAGTCTGAGCGTGTTTTCCCAAAGGATGGAAAATGACAGGGGGAGTTTTGCCACTGCCCCACACTAGAGCAGCCATCAGAGAATACGAGGAAATCAGAGCAAAACTATGGCTGGCAATTAAAATTTATTTTTTTTGTTTTCCATATAATATTCTCAGAAAGTTATGCTGAGCAGAAAGAGAGTTGTAAATGGGCTATAGACCAGTAAATTAGAGTGATATACTATATATTAAATTGTATCCAGACCCATTGTTTCCGCTGTAATATTATTCTCAGATTAGGTGTTTACTCAGTTTTGGAGGCATCAGGGGAATAGGATAAGTTTTTGTCAAAATAACTCTTGACAATAAAATGATTGTTAATGTAATTCATATAGTTCAAAACTTAGCTGATTATAAAATGTTTTAAATTATGCACCCCATTGTCATTGATACAGATGGAAACATTCACTAATATACAATTTTTTAAATAGGAAAATCAGTGCTTTTATTATGAACAACAATGATGAAGATTTAATTAATTAGCCACCATTTGACTGGTACATACCATGTGGCATACAAGTGATGTAATGAACATTTCTTTGCCAAAGTTATGAAGGGTATGTTAGTGGGCTAAGTTTATAGTAAATCATTTTTTCACCCATAACAAGATACAGGAGGGAGAATAAGTTGAATTTTTAATTTTGCATAGTAAAACTATCAATTAATTGGTGTCACCTATAATAAACTACCATCTGTTTTCAAAAAATTCGTGCCAATTTTATGATTATTACTTAAATTATGCAAAGTTAAACTAACCTGTACATTAAATTATGAGATCAATTATATTCCTTGAAAAGTTAGTTAAACAAGAAGGTCATATTTTAGGAAAATTATATATCGATGCTTGAAGGTACCCTATTTTGAAACCATATTTAGAATATGGCTTATATCTTTTCTCAAACTCAATATTTTTTAGAATCACATTTTTCAGCAAATGTCTATTGAAATAACTGAGGTAAACATCTAGAGATTTAAGTAACAGCTATTAGTAAAATAAAATATTTTTTAATTATTCAAATCAATGGTACTCTTACCTCAGGTAATCAACCACACTGTTTATTTTTGTTAAACATTTTTCCAAATTTCCTGACATAGATTTTGTACTTCCTGCTAGTTCCTTCTGAGTATCTCGTGAACATAATAATTTGGTATAAATGTTATCTTATTAAAGACTTGTCTTCCTCTAGGGAACTGTCAGGTGAATGAAGTGATCTAAATTTACTAGCTTGCTTTAAGTATATTTCTCACTTCCATACATTGATATTTATCGGCTATATCGGTTTACTTCTCTTGTTCTTTTAACATTATCATGTTTTTGGGTTTTATACTTAGAGGAAGAGCGCATGAGATATGGGTTTTAGAAGAGTCAACTTAGATAATGATTCAATATCTCTCATGTAACTTTCCTCTGCTCTAGTTGGAATAAGATTTTTAAGATTAAGATTTTAAAATTTTATTTTAGGTATGCTGACCAGGGGATGGACATTACTGATACTCAGTGAGCAAAAGTATTGAACAAAAGAATTGAATGGATCAAAACAAAACCAACAAAACATAAAAAACCAAGATTATAATAGAACTCCAACCAGGTGGGGAGCAGAATACTGCTAACCCACCATGGCAGAAGGTGAGTGGGGGTCGGGCAGCGCTTCTACAGACATATTTGGCTGGTCATCCTCATTGAAGTTGTGGAAATGAACAAAAGTGGAGAGGGCATCAGCGTGGCGTGGGTGTAGACGGACAAAATGTTGGTTACCTTCCTTAAGATCAGCTTGGTAGACAGCTTCAACAAATTCCGCTATGTGGTGTTCAGCTTGGATGCAGGCTTATGGAAGTTGGGAAAATTTGGTGAGACTTTGCCAGGTGCTTTTTGAAGATGGGTCAAAATCGTGTTGTTGGGCCACATGCATGACCGCACCAGCGGCTTCAGTGGCCAATTTTGTGAATTACTCCTGTGCTGTTTTGGGGAAATCAGGGTGGAACTCAACTATTCTCAGCCCATGGTGGAATTGAGAAATATATTGGGCCACCACTTTTTTAAGGATTAGGCAATGGGGTGAGGCCACCGGTGCTAAGGTGAGCTGGTGGTCATTTTGGTGGGGGATGGCATTGGGTTTAATAGTGAATCACTTAGGGGATGGGGACTAGTCTAAATCAGAATTGTAAATTTGGCCCAAACCCAATTGAGCAGGCTGAGAGGTTCACCTGAGTCCTCATTGGTGAAAACGTTACCTTATTAATCAATCTTGGCCAATAAGTCCCACTGATTTTGGTTCACAGGAATAGTGGATAGAGAATTTAAGTGGGCATAAGTTGATTGGGCTTAGGTTCAAATGGTGGTTCATGCCTGTTTCTTATTAGTGTGGGTGAAATTGGGTAGGATAGTGTAAGTGGGATTGGCGGAGGCTGATTTTTCACTCTGGACCATCAAATGAGAACGTTGAGCCGGAGGGGGCAACAAAATACCCCATTTGGGATCTGAAAAATATGGCTCAGATGCCACACCAGAGGAAGTGGATTGGGGCAGGATTTTTTGGAATGGTCAAGTTCAAAAAAGAGGGGACAATTTTGGTGCCATTATTCACCTGAGCCCAAAAAGAAACGGTCAGGTGCTGCAGTGATATGAGCATGTGGGGATTTTTTGGGCTTTGGCAGAGTGGTGTGGGTTTATGGTGACTTTGGCGTGATGTGCAGCTAGGCTCTCTGCTCCAGAAGGAACAGCGAAGACAAGGTTTGGCTGTGTCCCATATGCCAGAAGCCCCGCCATTAACTTATCTTATAATAATTGGGGTGGTAGGTGAGATGGGAGTGATATGAAGTACACCACCAATGTGGTGTCTGAAGGAAGGCGTGTTTGGGTGGTAGGAATGGGAGTTTTTTTGTAAATTAGTGGAGTAGAATCAACTGCTGCAGCATCCTCCTATGTCTGGAAGCAAATATCAAAATAGGCTTAAATGGGCTGAAATTGATAAAGCCAGCTGGTGCAAACGCAGCAGTGGTGACTTCAATAATTGCCTTGTTAGCATATGGGAACAAGTGCCCATAATCAACTTTTAGGCAAACTTTTATATTGGAATGAAGTAGGGTGAGAGGTTGTGAGCGAGAAGGGTGATTCACACTAGATGGAGCACTAGGTCCCATGGGGACAAAATGGCCACTAGAGGGTGGCAGGCTATTCGACCCTGTGATTGCATTTGTCTGCAGGGTGAAAAATGCTAGGCGGTGGAGCACAACTACCCCACATTGGAGCAGCAGGTGGTGGATCCGTTGACATTTTTAGTATAATGGGTGTGACCATCTGGCAATGAAAATTAAATGGTTTTTCTTTTACAAAATTCACTCAAAGTGAGATTGAGTAGGTCTAGTTGGAATAGGATCATCTGATAGCTACTAAACGCTATCCATCTATCCTGAGCTATATCACCTGTTTGATAACAGGATTCATCATCAAGAACTTTTCCAGCATCTACAAATTTAAGATTTATGTACCCATATTAAGTAAGCTATAAACTCTACCTGTACCTAAAAAGGATTAAGTTTAACGCTTTTACCTGAAAATTATAAACTAATATATGAAATACAGCTAAAAGTTACTTTTTTACAAAGGACTAACAAGTTTTTTCGCTCATAATTACCTATTTGATTAACTTAGTTGATAAATATGCAAATAAATAAGGCTTCAGTGTGGTTGATCAATTTTCTCAGTGGATGCTGTAAATGACCTTTATTTTATAGAATCATTACTAAGCATTTAATTTTCCTTGCTTTGGCAACCTATAGTACTTCTTAAATATTTGAGCCGCCTGTATTTATTATAATTTGAGTAATCCTTAATATTATTAAGGCATCCTAATGTGTCATATTCAGCAACCTGATACAATATTTAAGGCCCTTGAATACAGCTATTGAGCTTGACAGGATTATTTATCCCTTTATGACCAAGAAGGGCTAAACTCCAAGGCCCAGCCCCTTATCAAATCTCTGACCTAGGGCTTAACCTGGACAAATTTGAGTAGTTGCTGCCCCACCATGCCTCGCCTGTTCCTCACTCAAACTTAATCCCAAGCACACTTTTGTTGTCAAATCTGAAGATTATTATCTAGTAAATATCATAAAAATTTGTTTAGAGTTGGAAAATCTCAAAGACCTCAACAACGAAAGCCTCATGCTTCTCCCCCAACAGGCAGAGAAATCAGAAGCTAATCTGAAAAATAAAGAATACTTCTATTAAGGTAAATTTGGACAAAAATTCTGCTGGAAAGGATAAAAATGCGGATTGAACCTGATACCCCCCTCTGAGCCTAAAAAAGAAGCAAATTTGGACATTCAGATCTTGTAAACCCCGACCAGGGAATAGCGCAGAAATGTCAGCCAAAAGTAATAAAGGGAAATTATTGTTCTAGGCCTTAAATTGTGCATTTAAATTTGAGAATTATTTTTAGTATCATGGCTCATCTTAGAAGCCTTCCTCTCCCTCAACATAAGCTCAAAACCTAGCATCATACCTATAGTAAGGTCCTATAATATTTTAATATTTTATTTAAAATAAAGCATTGCCCTGTAAATTTATTGTTGCCCTGTTAAATTTATTAAAATTAAATTTTAATTCTGCGGTTCCTATTTTTTGAAGTTATAGCCACCCAAAGGTCACACTTATTTCCTAATGATAGAGGAACTCTGAGATGCTAACTCACCCTAGCTAGTGGAAATAAAAATCTTAGAGTGACAAGAAATCCTTTCCCTCACACTATCCTAACTCTGATGAGGCGCAGCTGAATAGTATGTACCTACTTGTGTAGCTGCTGAAGCACCCATATCCAAAGGCCAGGTTTCTTTTGACACGCACTTATTCTAATACACAATTAGGCTGCATACCCTTGGAGATAGCCTCAACTATGATAGAGTATTCTTGGACTCTAGTTTATTTTTTGTTTCTTGTCTTGTAAATCTTGAGGCAGTTTCACCTCAAGTGTTCATTCAAGGATTTAATTAAGAGCTCTCACAATTGAACTAAACTATAAGGCAATAAAGAAAAACTTAAGTTGGGACCATCTAGTACTAAAAAAATAAAGAAAAACTTAAAGTCTAAAAAATGAGGACATACATCTCATTAAGCCTCGCCATCTAAAAATTTTCTTACTGTACTAATTAATCAATTTGGTCCTTTAAAGACTATGTAAATGCTCTACACCATCAGGCTAGTGCTATACTGCCTCAGGACTATCGATGAGAACTGTCTTCCAAGATCATATAACAGCGCCCTTAATCATTATCATACTTACCAGTAACTTACACTAGTTTTCTTGGAGGCCGCCATATTTAATTAACACCTCTTTCAAGTAGATATAATTCCATATAACTAAAATAATAAAGAGGAAGGAGATTTTTCTTCTATTTTTTAGCTTGAGCTTTTCATACCTTTCACCAGTACTATAATGGTTTTAGTGACCCATTTAAAAATTACTCTATCCTTATTTCACATATCATACTACAGTCCCTTGTAGTAGGGTAATTCAGTTTATTTTTGCCAAATCTTCTCTTCTGAAACTACAAAGATGGTAAATCGTTCTTCTTCACTTAGAGTCTCAACTTATTCTAGCTTTTGACTCAAAAAGAGCCTAGATGATCTCTCTTACACTATCCTGGCATCTGGAGCTTTACCTGATATATCACTTGGGTTAAGTTTAGTGCTTGCTTCTTGGACATTAATATATTGAGAATAACCAGATGGTAAGCTCTGTTTCACTCAATGTGGTATTAGTGAATAAGGCTTGTTGGAAAGGCCAATGATATTTTTAAAATTTCACCATGACTCTCCTATAATCAGATCTAGTTCTAAGAATTTGGCCTCTAATTCTATTAATTTCATTGCTAAATTTTCCTCCACTTTCCAAGTATCATCTCAACAAAGAAGCAAATTGTTACAATCAAAAGATATCTGATAAGAGTACCACTACCAAAAAGTTCTTTTAATCCTCCAACAATGATAGAGATCTCCCCTTATCAGTGACACGCTGATCACCTCAAAGATATTTTATCACGCCCTATAAAGATTTATTATTTTATTATAAAGATATCTCTAATACAGATAAACCTTATTTATTTTTAATAAGTATAAGTTTTTTGTTTATACCTTTGCAAAAAATCCCTGAGGAGATGCTAGAAATGCAATAAAAGTTGACACCTTTGATTTACCTGTATTTGGTTTGTGAATCCAACACTTGATGCTTTCTGCCATATTTACTTCTGAGGCCTCTGTGAAACATAATTTCGCAAACCATGAAAAATACTAGCAAAAACTCAACTTCCTTAGAAGAGTCAGTGGGCATTTTACAGCAGGTGAATAATCAACAAGAAATGCCTTTTCCCAGTATCAATGAAATTAAAAATTTTCAATTAATTTGATTATTGATATATTTGATGATTTCATATTAAAATTAATAGTCTGACGTTTCCCTACTATTAGTAAGCTATTAGAAGGGACCCTTCTTCTAAGAGGTTGATTTAACCTCTCCTTAACATCTAAAGTCTCTTCAACTATGGTGCATTTATATGAAAATACTAGATTGGCCAACACCTAAGTGTGACTAGCTCAAACTGAGCAATATCTATGGCATTATGTATATCCATCTTTTCATCATTTGCTCCAAATATTAGTAATAAACACTGAGGTATAATATGCTACTATCTTTGTCCCAACAACTTCATTTCACAGCTAGCTAGTTTGCATTTGACCACCTCTGACTTTAGCCGTGACAATTGAGAAGCATAATTATGAATTGACAGGTGCTAACAGATTTACAAGGCCAAATTGCTCATATTATCTGGCGTTTCTAGATTTTTGTGCCAAAAATTAAATCAACAGGGCAAAGAGTTGGTCAACCCTTCGTAATTAACAAATTAAAAATTTTTAAAGTGCACTCATAGCTCACTACATCAACTGGAACGTAAGTATTATTCTAGATTTGGAATTATATATTCAATTAAGAAGTTGTTTCTCTAGTCTTGTCACTGATAGGGATGTTTTGATTGGGCCTAAAGGACCAGAAGGGTCTTGAGGTCCATCTGCGCCTGAAGATCAACCTGGATCTACTAGTTCCCTTTCCACAGTTCCAGGCCCTGCTAGTCCTAGTTGACCTACTGGTCCTGTTGGTGCAGATGGTTCTGGTGAACCCCTGGGCCACTGGGTTCATCAAAAACGCTTTATGACTTTAATTCTGATAATCATCTAACTCAAGTAGTTCAAGCTTTGGAGAACTAAGTAAAAGCTTTAGCTTCAGTATGTTTGTTAACCTTGGAGAGTCATTCTTTAATACAAAAATTCCTTTCCTAATTTGTTATATGGGATTGTAAATGCTCATTGACTCTAAGGATGGAACCAAACTTCTTAGGAAACTCAAGTAGTTTTTAAGCGCATCTATTAGTTTTTTATATTCTAGATGAAGGATACTTGGTAATAAGCATACTAAACTCCATTATCTCAATGTAAATTAAGAACCTCATACTTCAATTGATCAACAAAATCAATCGGTTCTCTAATTAAGAAGATATTTATAATCTATGCCAGCAAATTGACCGCTCTTCTATTCAAGTCAATTTTCTCAAACCTGACCACCTTAAAACTGAACCAGTAAATAGTTCATATGTTCATATATTAATTAAAGACTCAAATTTAAGACACCTTAAAAGACAAATATGATCCCACTGATGGAGAAAGTAGTTATATATTCTTCAATATGAAAAAGATATTGATGAAATTAATGGCTATCAAAAAACTCAACATTTCTTTTCTTGTCTACAAAAAACTGCTTTAGATATCATGGTACCTCGTTCAAAGTCTTTACCTCTAGGCTCAAGTTAAAACTTCCCTTATCAAGGAGTTCAAAAGGCAATTAAACCTGTCTAATAAGTACAAACTTTTATAGGTGTCCAAATAAACTAATTAGAACCATTCAAGATTTTTCTCTACACTTTTATTGTGATACTCAAAAACTTAGTAACTTGTGATCGCCTTACTTTGGTGATCTAAATTAAATCATGCTAATTGTTTTATCTACTTGGCAATAAGTATATCCAAATTTCCAAGTCTGCAGGGTAAATGTATAAGCATTAATTGATATTAAGGAGGCAATAATGGTAGCTCCTATTGGTGCTGTGCATATTTCTCCCACAACTAGAACTCACCTTATATCTATGAATTATCTAATATTAATAAGCTTAAAGTGAGAAGAGGTCCATGCATCTATTATGGGTTTTAAGGTCATGCCAAAAACAAAGCTGGAAATAATTTGCCTATTAGTCAGATAAAGAGAAGTCACTATAGAGCATGAGGCTCCTTATTCTAACAAACATTCTATGCCTCAATCTATAATTGATATCTTATAATTTAATTAATATGCAGCTCTTGATCTTGGAGAAATTGATATCCCAGAAAAAACCATAATCTTAACTTTTATTCTCATGCTTAAAAGCTCTATGGCTTATTCTATACTTTATGTTCCCTATTTTAGAAATGATGTAACTCAAGATGAAAAAGTAGTACATCAAGCAAAGATTTTGCTACTTTTAATACAGTTTCCCTATTAATGTGATTTCATCCAGATTTATAAAAAAAAGATTAAATTTTTCCTAATCTAAAGCATAGCCAAGAATATGGGATGGTAGGGACCTCTTATACAAAATCCTTAGGGCTTTAAATTATCTACCTATGCTTTCTATTAATTAGTCGTGACTGCCCCTGCTATTGTAGTTGGTAAAAATTTTATGACCTACTTCTTTGGAAGAAGTTTCTGACTCACTTTGATGACATTAAAGCCATAAGGGAAAGAGTTATTCTTCGTTAGGTTATTGAGTAGCCCAAATATTAAATGATGTTCTTACTGAAAAAGGAGGCCTAAACGTCATGTATGAATTGCAGAAAATCATAATTCCTTAACTTGTCTTGTTATCAAATACTGGGGCGCAAAAATAAACTCCCTCACCCTTTCAAATGTGCAGATGAAAAGATGCCTTTATAACCTAATATACTTATAACTATATAGACTAAGTCTCAAGTGTTAGTTTATACTGGAGTTCAAATAATTGTTCCAAAGGATCACATGTCAAAGATATTTGGTAATATATATCCTTCTCTTATTTAAATACCCTGCCTTGTCTTAGGATTCTTAATCCTGCTTATGATGGATCTATATTGTTGTTAGAAAATCTCACTAAATAAACCATGAACTTGAACCAAAAGAATTCTATTGCTTAACATCGATGAATCCCCCTTGGGTTGGGACATCTAGTACTAAAAAATAGAGACTATTGCTTACGTGCACCATGTTTTATCAAAGAGTTACTTTTCTGCTATTGGTGTGGAGAATTACTTAAATTAGTATTAGAGAATAACCCTCTTATTGCAAAAATTGAAACAATTTTGAAAATTCTTTTAGTCCTAAACAATTATAATAGTCCAAAGCGCTCATTGAGGAATATGCTATTATCTTCTCTAATGGATCAGTATACTTTAGGTTAATATAGGGGGTACAACACAGGTTTAAAAATTAGCTTGCTCCCACCATTTGAGCTCAACCATATAAAATCTAAAGTGCATGAGGCACAGGTTTCTATTATATTGAAACAACATAAAGAGCTATTTTATTAAACCCTTATTAAAGACCTTGGGCCTCTCCTTTACTTCTATTAAGAAAAACATGTAGGACATAGAGTTGTTAGGAAATATCAATGACTTAATGCCATAACCTATAGCTAAATGTGATAATTACCCCATATAGATGATTCTATTTTATTAGTGAGATCCCAGTTCTACTTCTATGGACCTCTCTAGTGATTACTGATAGATAGAATTAACTCCTGATGACCACCAAAAAATGCGCTCTAATATCTAGTGAAGGGCTATTTGAGTCAACTTAGATGACACAGGGACTTTTTAACGCTCCTGATTCTCAAAGAGTTATGGATAAATTACTTGTGACTGTAAAACAATCTTGCGTTCTAGTTTACTTAGATGATGTAAATGAATTTTTACGTACTTTTACTAAACACTAAAATCATCCTAGAAGGTTGTTTAAACAACTTTGTCAGGACTTACTAAAACCAAACCTTCTAAGTGTTTCTTCTTAGAAATGAGATTAAATTTAATTAGCTCACAAGATCAATTATAAAGTGTACTAACTATGTCAATAAAGTGAGCGCTATAAAAGACATGCCTATCCCTAAAAGTTTAAAAGACATTTAAGTCTTTCTTGGAATGGTTGGTTATTACTGCCATTTATTCCCCACTTTGCTGAAATCGCAGGAATTTAGGCTTATTTGCTCCATAAAGAAGTCCACTTTTTTTGGGAAGAGTCCCAAAAATAAATCATTTGACTTTTGCGCCACGCTTTATCTGATGCTCCTGTTTTAGCTCATCTTTACTTTAATAAGCCTTTCTTTTTTATTTACAGATGCTAATGATGTTGCTATTGGAGAATTACTTGCTCAGAATGATGTAAATCTTATAGATTATCCTACCTTTCATAGCAAAACCCTTAAAAAGGCTGAACGCAACAACAGCATAGCAAAAAATAATATTTTGATGGTTATTAAATGAAAATAATCTTTTTGACATTATCTATATGGCAAGCATTTTACAACTACAACCAATCTTACCTCTTTTTACTGGAAAAAAATGAAAAGTCCAGGTGGGCGCATGTCTTATTAGTTGTTAAAATATCAGATTTATGATTTTTAATTAGAAATTATGCCAGAGCCATCCATTAAAATGCTGATGGTTTGTCTAGGCTATCAATAAATAGCTATATTTTATGTTAAATAAGATCAATCTATAATTTCATTGGTAGACTGAACTTTGGAATTATATATTAAGAATCTAATCAACAGCTCAACACCTTATTAAGGATACTCAGATCAAATAACGGACTTCTTTAAAGAGGAAATGGTACTATCCAGATGCCTTTTATATGTCCCTCTGATAAGACAAATACTGTAATGTAAGCACATCTTCTGACTGGTCATTTAGCAACTATTAAACCCTACAATGATTCAAAAACCAGTGCTTTTTAGGTAAATATGGCAGAAACTGTACATGATGTGCTCAACTCCTATTTAATTTGAAATTTACAAGGACCCAATCTTTCTGAATTCAACATTTTATCAGTCCTTATAGACTTTTGCTACCATAAGTATTAATGTAGATGGACATCTTACTACAGCTATGTGTGGTCATTACTATATTACTTTAGCTGTTCAAGATTTTTCTAAATGTATTAAAACCATTTATTTTATCAGAACAAGATGGATTAAATCTTAGCGTCCCAATAGTGTTCAGGGCAATTTAAGCCCCAGGCGCAAGGATATTTTAAATTTACTAAATAAAGGTTTTTAATTAAATAAAAAATCTCCTTAGTAAGCTTATATCCTTGTATCTTTGCTCTTATGATAGTGTCAACCAAAACATTTAGCAAAAAGAACGTAAGCTTAATTTTTCTAAAACAAATTTCTAATGGAATCAAGAGAGCTCTCAAGAAAGATCTTTAAGCGCAAACAAGCCAGGATCTAATTTATTTGCTACTTGAAATTCTGTGGCATCTGGTTACATTTTTTGAAGTGACAATGTTTGATTGCTTATATCAGATTCAGATCCTGATATTAGGATGTTCTTGAAAATTCTATTCAGGGATCATCTTTAACAGTAACATTGCCCAAACTTTTAAATTGATTTGAATCCTGTCATCAATTTAATTGTATATTCAGTTTTTTCCAAAATCATGACAACGCTTCCTTAGAGATCTTGGCGTAGGAGTTAAATGGCTGCAAGAATTAACTATGTACTCATTTTATCACAGTTTGAGCAATCTTTTAAGATCAAGCGTACAATTCCAAAATTATAAATAATTTTATAGGATTCTGACCAATTTTTAAGTATTTATTATTAACTCCATAAGGTCAGTGTTGATAGAAAAATGTCTCAATCACCTGATGAAAGGTATGCAGACGATCATGATTATTCTCTAACCGAGTAGTCTATCTGGTGTTGGTAGCAGACAATTTTTTGGAAGTCATGGTCTTAAGTTAGATAATCCCATAAGTGATAACTCTCATAGTAACTTCAGGGGCTTTGGGGAGGCTTGGTCTGATAAGACATGCACTTTAGAGGGCAATTGTGGTTTTATTACATACATGTCTTGTAATGAGGCATTTTGATATAAAATGGTACTTATCTGATAGGCAAGAATTGAACTAGGTATTGCGGCCAATGTAGAGGGTCAAATGAGGCCATTTTTCTGGAGGTTTGGGGTTAGTGTAGCTTTTACTCGCTCTATCATTACATTGTTGCAGGATGATAAGGGTTTAAAACAATTGAGTGGACCCCAAATATTTTAATTAACTCATATACAGTAATGATCAAAATTTTTGCCAATTATTGGAGAGAAATATGTAAGGGTACCCATGTTGGGTGATAATTTGATTAAGGAGTAATGTGGAGGTAGGTTTTCTAAAACAGAAGGTAGTGATATGGCTTTGACCACTTTGATAAATGATCAACAGTCAAAATGAGGAATCTATGGTCATTTGATGCTTAGGGTAATGGGCTCACAACAGCACCACTTATTGTATTAAAGAGTTCAAAGGGTGTAATTACTAAATACTGTGTCGTGGATTAGGTCCAGCCTGAGTTTACATACCAAACAGGTTTCCTATACATTTTGACTTGAGAAGAGCATTCCTTTCCAATAACACTGGGTCTAAAGCCACTGATAGGTTTTCTGAGTTTCTCTTTGACTGAATTGTAGATATCTTTTAGTATAACATCTGTGCGAGAAGAAATTTGAATATAGGGTAACCATTGTTGCAACACAAGTTTTTTTAGGAACCCATCCTTGTTCTGGATATCTGATGACCCTTCCTCTAACTCATTTTGGATAGTAAGTGACTCATTTTTCCATAAGTGAATTTTGGGTTAAAATCATAGAGTCAATCTTCCTCAGAGTCAAAGTTAATTGGGTAACCTGGATAAGCAATATGCGCTCTGATGTATTGGACCTGTTCAATGGGTATGAGGAAAGCATAGTTTTGGAGATTTAAAGCCCATTTGGACAATCTCCCATCAGGTATTTTTATCTGCTTAAGTCATATTAATGAAAAATGTTCAGTAATTATAGTAAAGTGTGCCTCATATAAATAGGGTCAGAAATGCTTAATACCCACTAGTATTGCTAATCACTCACATTCAATAACACTACAGTTGCATTTAGCTTTATATAGAGCTTTTTATAATATGAAATGTGATGACTTGCTAGATTTTCATCGTTCTAGGATAATAGCTCCTTTATCTATATCAATATCACAGTAAAGGTAAAAAAGGTTTGTTATAATCAGGATGTATGGCTGCAAGGGAGTTAGAAAGAGCTATACACAATAGGTCAAAGGACCGTTACTGCTCTTCTTTAGACTATAAATATCCTTTCTTCAACAGATATACTAATTATTCAGATGTATCTGCAAAGTGTGAAATAAGTCGGTGGTAATACCCAACTATCACTAGAAAGACTTGTACATCATGAAGTGAATTAGGTGGGGACAGCTCGGAAATAGCTATAGTTTTGTTTTTCATTGGGGATATTCCTGACTTACTTACATTATGTCCCAAAAAATCCATTTCGCTTGAAAGAAGGAACATTTAGTGGGGTTTAATTTCAAGTAAAATTTGGTTTAAAGGTGGAAAACACCCATTAGGTGAGCTAAGTGAGCGGTAAAAGTTCGCAAAGAATGGTTATATTGTCAAGATAGACTAACACACAAGAGCATTTGTAAGTCCCAAAGTAATTTATCCATCGCTCTTTGTAAGGTTGCAGGGGTGTTGCATAGCCCATATAGCTTCTGAGTAGGCTTAAGTAACTTATCACTAACGTTAAGGTGCATTTACTGTGATCTTAAGGGGATAAGTCAATTTGTCAATAACTACTGGCGAGGTTCATTGCTGAAAAATAATGTGATCCAGACATTAGATGTAAGGATTCATCAATAAAACGTAGGAGCTAGCGATCCTTTTGAGTAATGGAATTTAGTCAAGAATAACACATAAAATATTGATCTCTGCCATCATTTCTATGCATTATAAAGGGTGAGAGGCCTAAGGGCTTTTAGATAGTACAAAAAGCCTATCTTCCAGTGTTGATTTTATTCCAGAGCTACTTGAGCTTCCTTGACCTTAGATTTTTTGGTAGGCTCAAGATTTAAAAGGAGAATGACCTTTGATTTCTACTTGATGAATTAATCCTGACATCTTCCAATAATTACCTGGTTATCAAAAAAAATATTGTTATATTCCTCAAGCAGGGCTACTGCATTTTGGCGTTTATTTATAGTGAGGCTGCAACCCTAAATATACTTTACCAAAGGTATGTTTGTTAGGGGATCAAACCTTTAAGCTTATAGAGAACTGAAACTGCTTACATTGGTGATATTCTTAGTAGGGCAAGGTTTTGAATAGGTGATTGAGTGTTTTGAGGAACGTTTGTGTCCAATTAGTAAAATTACTGATAGAATGTAGATGAATTCCCATATATGAGGTCTGAAATTAAAGGGCAGGTCAGCGCCTCTTTAATAGAAGGATAGATTGTACTTATAGCTCCAAAACTTGGTTAGAGTGAATTTAAATCTTATTTCTGGAATCCACTTTAACTTAAGAACTGAGTTATATACTAAAGGAATGGGGGCATACAAAGGTACTTTGTCCTTAGCGTCCACTGCCTCAGGAGGTAACAAAGTCTAACCCAATGTTTTGATACTCTAATTCACAGATAGACGTGAGGTATTTGATGGGGAAAAAATTTCTTTAATGCCCCTTATTTTTGGTTGGGAGATCATTTATTATTGGTATGTGATGTCCTAAGAGTAAAAAGTAATTTTTATACTTTATTATGCAATTAGATTTTCGAATTAATGAACCCCAATAAGCAATACATAGCTATTGTTTTCTAGCGCAATAGCAGTAGTGGGAATCAAGAGCTTTCCAAAATGGAGAGGTAAGACAGAGTATTGTCTAATTGCTTTAGTAGGATAATTCCAGCTGTCCGATATTCAGATTCATGGATAAAGTTGAGAGTCATTTTGATTTTCTGATAAAGTCAGTAGTATATTACGTTAACCAGGTATCCAGTAAAAATTATAGCCAAGGTTTTACTTTGTGAACTACACTGTCACTCATATTACTGGTGATCTAATTGGGAATTAATGTCTAATAAACAGTCATTAGATACTTTTAGTGAGGCGATTAGAGGATTCTAACTTTGCCAGGATCAGTGTATTTTATTTGTTAAAAGATTTTAGCTAATATTTGACTCTCACTGGAAAAGTTGATGGTGAGAATTTGATTGGATATCTGACCAATATAAAGAGAAGAAATATGAGTGTCTTTATTTCCTTGAATAGTAAGAGCTACTTTGATTTCTTCAGGAACATCTAAAACAAAACAGCCCAATCTACTGGCATAGAACTAGAATATTTGATTCACTTGATTGTCGTCAACTTAGGGTGTCTCTTACACTAATCTGATTAATACATTGTTGCCCTACTTTGAATAATATGGTGGCAGTAGTTTTTGGTGTGGTTGGTTTGTTTACAAAAGGTACAATATAACTTGGGTGTATGCAGCTGTTAAGCTTTCTTCTAAAACTTGAGGCCAAGGCTTTTCTGTTAGGACGGGGGCCCAGTAGGTTTTAACAGATTTTCAGGAATCTCCAAAATGGCTTCATTGAAATTCAGAAGGGTTGTAAGGTTGAGCATTGCCACTTTAAGATAGAGCTAGATGTTTGGAATTTTTTAATGCTAAAAAGGAGTCAGTGATAGCATCATCTATTGTGAGACAACTTCCTGTGATTAAAGTCTGGGCCTTAAGATAAAACCTTTGGGTTAACTCATTATTTGATTCTCCCCAATAGAGGCTGAGTCCCAAAAACGTCTGTTTCTTTTTTTGCTGTTATTAAGTAAAATTAGACACTTAAAGAAAAGCAGCCTTGGAATTATTCCAGGTGTAACCAGTTATCAAAAGGGGTAACATTATTCTTGAGTTACGTTGCTAAGAGATTTGGGCAAGTGTTTGTAGCCATTAGTAATTGGTATCTTCCTCCATTGCACTTTTGTATCAGTAAAATAAGAAGAAATCTTCATCTGTCATGGATTCAGCTTGTAAGAATTAGACTGGGGTCTCCACTAGGTGCTCACGCACTCAAAAAAGAGCCCAGGATGCCATGAGCACAGCGGTATGAGCGACTTTATTAAGTGAGGTTCTATTGTGAATGTGTGGGAAGCAAAAGTTTATTAACGTACTGAAGGCCTCAAAGCAAACCAAATGGATGTAATGGGGGCAACTGTGGGTCTTGCAGGGGCAACCTCAAAAGTGGGGGAGGCAGGGAGGATGACAACTCCTCCAGGGTTCACAGTTGTTGGCCTTTAGATACAATTGAGTGATCTTTCTTGGCAATGAGGGGTAGCACAAGAGTCAACGCACGATCATAGGTGAGAGGAGAGGAGGGTGGAACCCGCAAAGAGCATTGGGGCTGAGCTCTCCCTGAAAGGGGTGCACAAGGCCCGATGATCAGGCTGGACCATCAGCAGATTGACCAGGTAGGGGCCCCGCCTCCACGGGTGGCAGAGGTGAGGTGTTCTGGTGCTGTTCCAAAAGGGGAGTGGCTTTGGGGAAGCTAACAGTGGAATGGATGAAAGACTTTTGCATTAATGGGTGTGCAATAATGTCTGAGGAAATAGGTTCATTGTTGGAAGAGAGCTGATTTATGATATTCAAAAATCTGCTACCAGATGGTTCGGTCAATTGACTGGATAATCCTGTCAGCGAACATTGGAATAAGGATCTGAGCAGCAGCACACTTTGCTGGATTGATTGGCGGATCTTTTGTTAATAAAAGTAAGGCAGATGGAGGCCATGACAAGCTGAGTGTAGTGTATGAGGTTATTGGGCGCAAAGCACAAGAAAGTTAGAAAAATGAACAGACAACATCCCCTGGGCAGGGCGTCTACCTTATAAATTGGGAAAATTGCTTGGGGGAAGTGTTTTGGGATTGTTGAATTGGAGGTTGGTGATGGGATCTGGTTGTCTGGTGGGGAGGGGGTGGTAGATGCTAAGTCCTGGCAAAAATAAAGCTTTTATAAATTTTCCCACATTTTTGGACCAAAGGCAGGTTGACAATGCCAATCTGGACCCTGGTCATCAAAGTCACCCTGATTGTATGATTTGGATTTCCTATATTCATCCTGTGGGCTGTGGCAACTGGGCTGAGTTATTTAGGACCTGGTTCTAAACTTCATTTAGGCTATTTGCATGATTTAAACTTACCAGATCTATCCTGGAGAGCCAAGGCAACTGGTCCAAGTTATCTGATGCATAGTCCAAGATATGAATCATGCCACAATTTGATTTTTTATGCTGGCCACTCTGGACTGGCTCCTCAGGCCAGAATTTGCAGACCTGGAGCCAAGGCCAGCATAGGCAATTCTCTCAAAGTTTTGGCATAATTTTCATGGGTAGTGGGGGTCCCAGGAACCTGCCCATGTACCTTGGCTTGCGTGAACTCTCTGCAGACCCCCTCTATCAAGCTTAACAGGGTGAGGAGAGGTGAAGGGGTGGAAATTGGTTATCCTTGGGGGTAAGAGCGGTCACCCAGCACTCATATACCATGTGTGCCAAGTCGCTCAACTGCAACAGGGGGTCCACTTGGGTCTTAGGACCCCTTTTGTCTGGAAAGGGTATTGCTCCCTATCCAGGTGTAGGGGCTGGTCTCAAGGAGTTGCATCATTCCCCAAGATCATAATTGTCCTTAAAGGAGGGTTTAAACGTGTTACTTGAAGAATTGAAGGCTGAATGACATGACTTGACACTTGTGGCGCCCCTTCAGCTAATGAGGAAATGGTATCCTGAATATTATTGAGTATGGAGGGCAACCACTTGACTCCATAGATCATTAAAGTGTTTTATTATCAAATTAGCTTGCTTATGGGCGGTCTGAAGGGCCTTTTTGGTGGCAAGGAGCTTGGACAGTGCTTTATACTATTCCTTAAACTAGCAATTATGTCTTGAAGCTCAAGTTAATGTTGCTCAGTGGCGAGCATTCACTGTTCAAATCCCATAGTAAGGAGGATAGGGCAGTTGAGGTTTCAAGACATCCATGGTGTGCGCCTAAAGAAACTTCAGAGTTAAGAGGCACCCCATCCCAATTAAGTTGATCACTTAACTATGCATCCTAGTTGGACATTGACAATTTTGATATTGTTAGATTAATGAATGGAATCAATCTTCAGGGATCCCCAAACCTGTACTAGGGCAAGGAGGACCAAAATCCCTGGTAGCACAGGGGGCCTGAGGAGCCCATATGTTAAGGGCAGTCCATCATGCCCAGGTGTTTGGTTCACCAGGTATTCCATGAGGACCAGCATCACCTGACATTACAAGTGATCCAGAGGAATGGTCATTGTCCTGGGTATCTCGAATATTATAAATTAACTCTTCAAGAAAATGGAGGTATTTGTCCACATAGGCTATCATGGTATTGATCTGTGTTTGTACTCTTGTGGTATGATCACTCATTTGGTTACGCACAATAACTTTTAATTTTACTGAACTAATTGGAGAGCTCTAGATGGACAAATCTCATTATTCCTTTGTCAAGATGTGTTAACACAGCCTTCATTTCGTTGATGGATTGCGAATTTTCAATATGGCACTTTGGCTCTCTCCACTGAAGAGGGAGTTAGAATGGTAAAATTGGAGAGTTGTTAATGAAAATTCGCCAATAGCTGTAAATGCTGAAGAGGTTCCTGATGATTGAACCCAGTTACTTGTAACAAATGGTACATGGTGGGATGCATAAATTGAAGCAAATAGCGCTCTGATTGTCCTGCCTTGACCTGATATCCATCAAGTGGGAAACTGTCAACTAACTTCATATAAGTTGATGGTACCATGAGGATCATTTTCATTTTGCTTAACCTCTGGGGACAAAGGCTCCTGAAAAGAGCTTCTAGAGATCTTCAGCGAAGTCCAAGATTTGTAATACATATTGCTTCATAGAAGTGGTGGGGAAGTCCACCTCCATATTCATGGGTAATAAAAGTTTGAAGTCGTTGCCAATTTCTCTTATTTGCATGTCAACCACTTACTCACCGAGGCAAGCGGCATCATTATCTGAAGAGGTATCTGGCGCCAAATCTTTACCATTCATTGTAGTATAATTTTTCTGGAAACTTGGTGTGACCTGGCAGGGAACACCAATTTTTTCATGATGAGGGGATGAAATCCAACTGCCATTTGATTTCAGGGTTAATCAAGACCCAGGCGCAAGTACATAGTAATCTAGCTAAATAAAAGTCTTCAATTAAGGGAAAAGCTCCTTAAATTGCGTGTATCCTTATATCTTCACTAATATAATAGTGGTAACCCTAATGTTGGCAAAAAGTACATAAACTTTATTATTCCTCACACAAAATTATATAGAAAATCAGTTAAAAGCTATTGGGGAAATCCCTAAACTCTTAGAAACCAAGGTCTATACTAACTAGACACTTGGAGAATCTGCGGCTTTTGGCTACTTTTTTCTCAGTTAAAATTATTTGATTGCTTAGATCAGGTTTTGATCCTGAAATCAAGAGGTTTCAATAAGTCTATTTTAGTATAATCACTAAGATTAATATTGTCCAAACACTTAGATTGGGTTTAGATCCCATCATCAGAATTAACAAATCTTTAGCTTAATCTGGAATCCAAACATATATCTCAACAGCTACTACAATATGAGAGCTTCTTTCCTTAAAAACCATATTTTTGTTCAAGACATGGTAAACCAAGCTCTTAGTATCCAATGATGGAAAGAAAATAATACCTCTAGTAGATGATGAACTTATTAAGTTAATGGGCATTTATCACTCTCTTACTTTCCAATACCATCCTGCTATTAATGGCACAGCCAAAACGTCAAATAGAACTGTTGTGGCTATCCTTCAAAGATAGCCTCTTCAGGCTCTATTCATTGGAATTTATATTTACCCGGTGCTATGTTAGCATAATGAGCCAGTTATCATTGGGTAATAGTTATGTCTCCTTTTGAGGTTTTATATGGGCGTGATCCCATTTTATGTCTGAGCGTACAACCCATTTTTATGTTCTTATACTCCTGAAACCAATTAGCTAGCCATGAAAAGGTTAGCTGACAAAATATAAGACTTCAAGCCATAGCTTCCTCTAGCTTTCTTCTATCCTTTTTATAAGGACTTCAATAAGATGACAAGAACCAGCATTGCCTGAATAACATTTTGGGTGACCTTGTTTTATTATATCATCGTTGAGCTGGGGGATGAACCTATAAATGTGATTCTCTTTGTCAGGAACTTGTGTGATTTTTTTGTTTTAGGATATTATATTCTATAGTTTTTATCAATAAAAACAGTTATTAATATTCTACAGCAGCATTTTCTTCATTGTTGCGTTCCCCCTAAGCAAGATATTAAAGTTGCATTGTTATAAAGTCTATAAATACTTACAAATTTCACCTTGACTCTCCTAGATTCAAATCTAATCATTCTAAGGTTGGCTTCTAATTTTTGCGATTCACATTTGACCAATGGAAATTCCCTTTCCCCAGGTTTATTACAACAAACAAGAAACTTTTAAGTATAATCTGACATGTAGTATAAGATCTACTAACCTAAATGGACGTTTCCAATCTTCCATCAATATTAAGATCTTCTCATCAGTGACACGCTGATCACCTCAAAAACATAAAAAAATCCCGCCCTATAATAATCTGACTTTTAATAAAGATTTATATTACAGATCAATTTTATCTAATTATAAAAAATATTATTTATTACTTTGGGAAAAATCAAGAAAGTGCTATAAACTTGAATTAAACTAGAACGACGCCTTTAAAGTAACTGAGATCTAATTTCAGTGTGAAATCTAACAAGGTTCTTAAGCACTATACAGATGAGAGCCTTTCTTTAAAAGTTATGAGGTTACCAGTTAATTGCTCTGTGAATGAATGAAGACTTAAGAGCCTTTTTTATTTATCTGAGGTACGCGACCAGGGTCAGACAGTACCAAATCACAACACCAAAAATGAACAAAAATAAACCTACTAAACAATTGGGAAGCGGAAACCGCTAACCCACCATGGCAGAGGGTGAGGAGGGGTCGGGGGGTTGGTCCTCAGAAAGACCTGCCCCAATCATGGGATGTTGGTTATAGTATCAGACCAGAGCAGAGAGCCAGGGAGTTGGGGCATCCACATAGTGGGGGTAGAGGTCAGCGTAGTAAGAGTTTTCCACTTCCTCATCAAGATGATGATGAGAAAGTGATTCAACAAAAGCTGCAAGTAGAATTACAGATTCTTTACGGGATTTGGAAAGTTGAGCAAAAAGGGAGACACTGTGGCGGGTGATTTTGGCTGAGGGGTTGAATGAAGCAAGTGTTGCGACATTCATAACAGCAACTTCAGCTTCATCAAATAGTTTTAAGATGTCGCTGCAGAAGGATTCAGGGAAATTGAGGGGGAAGAAGAGGGTGGGCAGGACGTACTGAACTGAGTACTGACTTGGCCACTGTGGTGCATAGTTTCGGGTACTGAGGAGAGGCCACCGCAGCTAAGGCGAGCTGGTGGTCACTTTGGAAGGGGGCTGTATAGGGCAGAGGAGCGAAATGGCGAGGGGTAGGGGTTTGATCAAATTCAGAAAGGAAAAATTCCTCCCAAACATAATTGAATTGGCCAAGAGATTGACCTGTATGCTTACTAATGAGGACATTACCTGATTCATCAATATCAGCCAATAGATCCCATGGATTTTGGTTCACAGGAATAGTGGCATTCAAATTTGGGTGGGGTGGGATTGGTCGAATGGGCAGCTGCTTGGGTGCCAATGGTGGTCCAAGCATTGCTCTGATTGGATGGGGTGGATTTAGGTGAGAGAGTGAGGCAGGAGGTTTTGGGGGGGGCTGATTTTTCACGCAGGCCCACTGAGCAAGATTGGAGGGTGGGAGGGGGCAGTAAAGCGCCCCATAATGCCCCCCAGAGGGGGATCAGAAGCCTCAGCACCAGAAGTAGCCTGAGGGCACGCTTTTTTTGTATGGTCGAGGCCAAAGCAGATGGATTAAATCTGCTGACTATTATTGACCTGAGCCCAAAAGAAATGATCGGGTGCCAAAGCCACACTAGTGCGGGGAGGGATCTGTTGGGCTAAAGCAGGGTGGTGTGGGATGATGATGGCAGTTGCACAAGGAGCAGCAAGGCGCTCCGCACCAGATGGAATGGCAGAGATGAGGTTGGGCTGAGTGCCATAAGCCATAAGCCCTGTGACCAACTGGTCATACAAAACCTGGGGTGGGAGGTGGGATGGGAGATTTGCGAAGGATACCACCAGGGTGGTGTCTGAAGGGAGGTGAGTACAGGTTGTGGGAATGGGGGAATTTTATAAATTAGAGGAGTTTGCGTTGCCGCTTCAGCGTTCTCCTCAGATTGGAACCTGACGTCAAAGTAGCCCTTAAAAGGGTGGAAGTCTATAAAGCCAGCCGGCGCAAAGGCTGCAGTGGCTAGGTCAATAATTGCCTTATCAGCATATGGGAACAAACGCCCATAGTCCACTCTGAGGCAATAGTGAATGGCGGAACGAGGGAGGGCAAGAGGATGGGGGCGAGAAGGGTGGACGCGCGCCAGGTGGAGCGCTAAGTCCTGTGGGGGGACAAAATGGCTGGATGCAGTGGGTGGGCTGTTTGAGCCCATTCAAACGCGCTTGCCCACAGGATGGAGAATGCTAGGCGGGGGTGCACTGTTGCCCCACACCAAGGTGGCAGGTGGTGGAGCTGGGGACATCAAAGAATAGGCTTGGGCAGACGGCTGTGGATAATTGTAAACTTAAATTTAAAATCACTTAAAAGTGACTTTGAGTGGTAAAAGAAAGTTTTCAGACTTTAGAGCTTTTTAGTATTAGAGAAAGACTCGACCAACAAGTGGCCAAGCTATATTTACTCACGCCAAACTAGCTAATACTGAAGCCACACTCAAATATGAGCAAGTTTCTGGAAGTCAGGAGCTTGAGGTACTTTGAGAACCTCATTTAAACACCTGTCCTTCAGTGCTTTTACCAGAAATAGGACGCTACTTATCAGGCTTTACTTACAAAAAGGATGATTTATAGAAATGTCATGATAATAGTATTGCCCTTTTTCATGAATCTAAAAGCAATAACCATGATGCCCTACTTGTGATACATATTCAACTTCAGTTTTTTAATGAGAAGGCTCACCACAATAGAATATTTACAAGTTGACTAGAGTCGTAACTAACCTATGTACTAGCAATGCCCACTTTCTCTACCTAGAGGCTTCTTATAATGGCAAAAAACATATCCAAAAATACTAAAAGCGCAACACTAGAACAAATGAAAACGCACTTAATGATATCAAGGTTTAAAGAGAAGCTCAATGATGCCTCATGCACTTGTGTTGCACTACAGTAATATTTGGACTTACTATAGAAAAAGTTTGAGTGATACGCAACTCCTTGGTGCAGCCACCCAAAGATGATTGTGCTAGAGATAAATCCTCTTTACTTTTTTGTATTAATCTGACACTCAAAAAAACTCCATTGTTGGCCTACAAGATGTATATTTTGGTTTCAACCAGTGCTTTGGGTTGTGCATCGCCAACATTACATCTCAAGGAGTGTGGACACAATTTTGGTGTGTCATTATGCCATCAATGTCAAGTATTAGGTGCGCATCATGATAGGGAGGAACCAAGACCAACTATGTAAAGGTATCATCTCCTTTGTGAAAATTGTGACTTGCACTTTATCCAAAATCTATTTTTTGACTATTAATCTTAGCTCAAAATGCTGCTCACTAACCATTACCAACCACATTAAATCATCAATTGGAGCGCCCATCGCCAACCTTAAGTGAGCCCAGCTCACTTGCATATGCTACATCAAACCCAACGCCACAAAAACTCAAAGACGTGCAAGCACGTCAGTCCTTTATCAGATCAAGTACCTTGGACTATGAAAATCACGCGCATGAGCTTCTTTTCTTTGCATTGTGCCAGACTAAAGTTTGCAGAGCGTTATTTCCTGCTGTCAACGAAGACATCCAATAGTGGAAATTATACCATGGTGGCAATGTACACTCTACCATTCTAGTGACCTTGCATGAAGTTAAACCCTGACTATGTTTTAATCAGTGATACCAAGTATTTACATAGTTACTAACCTCTATACCAGATATGCAATCTAAAATTATGGCTACTACTTGAAGCAGATCACTGATAATATTTTGGTCAATTGTGCAAGGCTAGTATGGAGCTCTGAGTCTTAGAAAAGTATATAGTTCTCCAATAACAAAAATTTGTATTGATTGCAGCCCGTATCAAAAGATATCCACTGGTTATGGAAAAGAGCTCAAATGCAAAGTTAAGTTGGAACATATAGCCCTGGGAAATGAATTCCTAGTCAATATTTCGCTAGGAATATCGCTAAATTGTGTCCACATTAAGTACCTTCAACCCTTATCAACTCTAAGACAAGAGATAGGTGGGGCAATAAAAGGATTAAAAAAATGCCATAGGCGATTAATCAATATATTAATTACACACGTCTTATGGTAATAAACTAACTGGTGCAAAGAATTTTGATACCCTTTATGAAAAAGCTTGACTGATGAAAAATTACTCAACTTATGCCAATGATTTGAGATTAAATGAGTTTTTCTCTAAGATTTAGATGTCCAAGAAATAATTTTTATTGGAAGATATTGTAGCTCAGGTTTGAAGGTACTCTTTTTTTAATCATACTTGCTTATGAGTTCTATTATCTCTCAATTTTAATAAATGTTATTTGATCGCTTTTCTCAACAGATATCAATCATTGCCATATATATGTTTTTACCTGGCTTATGTTAAAGAGTACAGCATTTTTGGCACTAAAGACGTTTTCCAAGTAACTTATATCTCTGGTATTCCTACATCAAGTACTTCGGAATTGTTCCTTTCTTGTTTATCAGAGTTTCTAATTATGAGCTGAATGAAGTTTTTAACAAATTTAATATTAATATTGCATAATATATCTTTATTTGAGGTATGCCAACCAGAAGATGGACATTATGAATACTTATTAGAGCAAATAAAAGAACTAAAATGAGTAGAACAATAAAACAAAGACAAAACTCCAGTTAGGAAGGGAGCGGAGTACCGCTAACCCACCATGGCAGAGGGGGAGGGAGAGTCTTGCAGCTCTTCTTCAGGCTTATCTTTTTGGGAAGATTCATATTGGTTGTAGAAGAGGACAATGGTTGAGAGCAAGGGCTTTGGAATATCAGCGTGGTGTGGTTGGAGGAGTGTGAAATTGGTCACTTACCTCAATACCATCATGGAAGAAAGCCTCAACTAACTCTGCAACATGATTTTAATCTTGAAGGCGGACATCTGGGAGTTGGTTCATACTGCTATATTTTTCCAGGTGATTTTAGAAGTTGGGTTGGATCCTGATAGTTTTTTGCAACATGCATGACAGCGCCATCAGCACATTGGCCAATTTGGTGATTTCCTCCAGTGCTACTTCAGAGAAATCAGGGGGAAGTTGATTGAGCTCAGTCCTTTATGGAATTGACCAACTGACTGTGCCACTGCTTTGCAGAGGTGGTGGCAATGGGGCGAGGCTACCACTGCTAAGGCAAGCTGATGGTTTCTTTGGAAGGTGATGATATTGGGTTTAGGAGCATAGAGTCTGGGTGATATGGTTTTGTCAAAATCAGAATATAAAATTCAGCCCATTCATATTCATTTGGGCCTTTTTCACCAGATTCATCATCTTCATTCGTGAAAATTTTACCTGGCTCATCAATCTCATCCATTAAGTCCCAAGTAATTTGGTTCATGAGAATAATGGAGGTAGCATTTGGGTGGATAGTAATAGGCGAATAGGTAGATGCTTGGGAATGAATGGTGATCTAAGCCTAATTCTGATTAATTGGGTTAAGCCCAGAGTGGTGAGTGTGGCTGAAAAATTTTAGTGGGGGCTGATTTCCCAAATTGGCCCAGCAAGAAAAAATGTTGGGTGGGAGGGGGCAACAAATACTACATTTTCAGATGACGCTTAAAATGGTTCAGAAATAGTAACAGGAGAGGCGGCATGGGGGCAGATTTTTTAGAATGGTTAAGCTAAAAACAGAGGTGATAAATCTGTCAACAGCTATTGACATGAGCCCAAAAGAAATGCTCTGGTGCTTAAGCAATGCAAGCATGCAAGAGGGATTTGTTGGAAAATGGCAGAGTAATTTGGGATAATGGTGGCAGCGGCTTGAGGGGCAGCAAGGCGCTCTGCACCAGAAGGAATGGTGAAGACTAAATTAGGTTGAGTGCCATAAGCCAAGAGCCTCAACATCAACTCTTCATACAAAATTTGGGGTGGGAGAAGCGAAGGGAGGTTAGCAAATGGCACCACCAGTGTGGTGTCATCAGGGACACAAGTACAGGTAGTAGGGATGGGAGTATTATTTATTAGTTATAGGAGTTAATGCCGCCGCTGCAGCGTCCTCTTCTGTTTGTAATCCTATGTCAAAATAGCCTTTAAAAGGGCAGAAACCAATAAAGCCAGCCAACGCAAATGCAGTTGTGACACGTTCAATTTTTGCTTTGTCAGAATATGGGAATAAATGCCCATGGTCAACATATAGGCGCAATTGAATGTTGGATCTAAGGATGGCGAGTGGATAGGGGTGAGTCAGGTGGATGCACAAAAGGTGAAGCACTTAGTCCTTGGAGGGACAAATTTTCCAGTAGAGTTTGGCGGACTATTTGAGTCCATCCAAATGCAATTCCCTGCAGGGCGGAAAATGCTGGGAGGTGGATCACTGTTGCTCAAACTGGGGCAGCATGCAGGGGTCTAAGGACCTAAATTGGAAAACCAATGTGGCGTGGCGGTGGTAAAAATCTACTGCTTTTTTTAATTGCTCAAAAATGATATCAAGATGAAAGAAAAAAATTAGGATTCCGTTATATAAGCCACCTGGTTGGTTTTATTATTAACTTTACAGCTTTTATAGGAATGTTGATACTACTATCTGTTTACTCTCTTTTTTAACTTCTAGCTAGTCATTAAAAATAAAAAATATGTGGTATAAAACCAATTTTCTTCAAGTTAAGTTAGAATCTACTAAATGGACACATATAAGATTTTTGCTTTTTCTTATCTATGATAAAGCTTCTCATAAAAGCGTTAGCTTAAGACATAAAATCAAGAGGAGCTATGAGCTAAACGTAGTTTCTAGTGATTAAGCAACTTTCAGGACCATTAATGTATCAATTGATCATGAAGCTTACTTATTATTCTAAAGACATTAGAATTCATTTCACTTACAATATAATTAAATGTAATATAAATTTACTACTTTCTTAGGGCATATAAGCAGCAGAAGCGCTCTTGAGGCTTGTTGATGAAACTAACTAAATGATATCACATAACACAAAAAAAATTCAAGTCTGCATGAAAATATCCATCATAGAGTAATTAATTTATTGAGCATATAAGAAGGGATATAGTTTACTTTTGCGGTTGCACTTATAAAAAATACACTAAAGTGAAATAATACATGAATTTAATGCTAACTATATGCTTTGGTAATACTATAAAAACCCCAAATATATAGAAATAGAAGAAAAACTTCTAATGAGAAGATACACTCAAATAAAACATGTCATAAAGCATTTCAGCAAATAGACTTATCTAGATCTATCAAAACTTACCCATATTATTGAAATTAATTAGCTAACACAAAGTTGAGGTCTGAAGAAGACTACTTTAATGAAGATGATAAATGGTATAATTTTAAGCCCCTACATAATGTGATGGTCAAAGTGTTGCCTGACCGCCACATTGCCAAGTATTCCTCTGCAGAAATACTAAGCTAGTGGCAGAAGTTCAGAAACTGGCAGATTTATGCATTATAGTGGTGGTCTTAAGATATTAAGAATTTTCAACTGACAAAAATTTGTCAAATATTTATTGGCTCTAATTGCTGAAAAAGTCAAATGAAAATAATTCTGACCACAAAAAGGCCAATTTGACGCCTCAAGAAATCACCCAGCGTCCAAAAAATGGGTCTATAAGAGGCGTGCATTGTTTTAAAATATTGGTTCCACTGTACTGGCCCTAGAACCTGCGAGGCTCATGGTGGAGGCCAAACCACTGCTTTTATAAAACCTTAAAATAAACATATATTAATTTATCTTTTATTTTTGTATATTCAATAAATAGAATATTTAAATAAACCTCCAAGGTTGTGAGATTTATACGGGAATTTTTTAGGATTCATTTGTCCAAGAATAGATCACACTTTGGATCTGGACAAGGCCCTTGTAGTCGTGCTCTCCCTCTCCAGCGGAAAGACCCTATTACTTACCGTCAGCATAGTCTCACCATTTCTGTGTCTCTTTTTCAGATCACCCAACTGCCTTCAGACTAAGAACCTTACCTCCAGTGCCCTAGCAATTTTATGTATCATCACTTTGGCATTGCTCCTGAACGCTTTTTTGCAATGTGGATAGAACCCATCCATCACAGTCAAAGTTCATACAACCTACTTTTTCTGGCACTGGACATTATGGAGGAACCACATGGGAGAGCCTTTCCTGCTTATTATGATGACACCACAACCTCCTCATAGTTTATTTAACAATCATATTTCTTCTCAGTGAAGCCAAGAGGTTTTCCTGTCCTATGATCAGACGCCAGCTTGTGCAGCCGCTCCACCCTCTATGATCAAATACCCTCAGTCCCTTTCTGCAGATGAATTGAGCGTTCTGCATAAAAAACTTTTCTCACTTGAGACACCAAGCTGTTTGATAACATTATCAAGAGATACTACTGTGATGTCACTACAGAAATCCCAGGTAGTGGATGATCTACCCCTGAGCCTCTCCAGCTGAATCACAGTCTCCTGAGGACTCAGTCAGCTCTCTTATCCTCACTGGGAAGTTGTCTTCAACTTGTGGAATGAGCTGCCATTCCTAATGACTTGAAAGACGCCTCCTGGTCTGCTCCTCTGTTGCTATCTTAAGGCTTTATGTCCGTCATCAAATACGTCCACGTTTTCCACCCCCTCATCAAAGCAACCAAAGTCACACCTTCTCAACTCGCCAAGATGTTATGCCAGAACCTGCACCCAGACATCCTATCTATGATGGCGGCCACCCTCTTAGGCCCCAACTTGGAGTAAGAGATTTCAGTTGCCACACAAGTGAAAAATCAACTGGCTCTGGATTAAGCAAAAATGTACATACCTACCCATATGTAACATTTTGTGACTGCCGCATCAAGGCATAACTCACCTCTGCTCCTAACAACTGCATGGAATACGTTTGAGTGACGCCTTTTCATCCCTTTTCTCTCAGGTGAACACTGTCCAAGGCCCCATTCGCCATTTCTGGGGAACATGAATTACCACATATAATTTTGCCCTACTCCAGACTGCATCAACACTATAAACAGAGAGTTTGTTTCAACTCACTCATTCATGCCCTTCATGCTGAGTTGTTATGCAAATGGAAGAACGGCGTTGAAGAAAGACTATAGGCCCTGCTATACATGAGTGAGGAGGTGAACTACCTTTAAAGAGGTTTAGAAACTAAGTTACAACTGTAAATGCACCTAAAGGTAAGCGTTAGTCTTTTAACTACCACCAAAAACTCGGAATCTTGGGAATGTAAACCCAAGTCTACTCCACATATGTCTTCACTAATTCTTGTAATTGTTCAGAGTGGTAAAGAATCTACCCCGCCCCAACATCCTGGGCATGCGGTGGTGGTACCATTACTCTCTGCAGTTCAAAGTGGAGGAGCGTCAGGTCACGCTGAACCCTAAGGGCAAGCTTGCAGTGGTGTTAGATCTCATATTATATGGCATGAGTCTGTCCTACATTAACGCCCTACACCCCTGGATACAAGAGAGATTTTAAAAGAGATCCATTCCTATAAACACCTACTATTGCAGAATAACTCCGCCAACTATTTTTCCAAAGGGGCCATACTCATTCTCCTTCAATTTAAAGCCCACTGCCAGGTTTCCGCGGGAGTTTCCAGTGTACCTGCTAAACCCCTATGCCAAGGAAGTGCTTAATTTATATATGAAGGATATAAATTAAGGGGAATGGTTGTTTCATCTAAGCACTCAGCATTTTCCCCTATTCTGATGGTACCCAAAGCCAGTGAAGTACTCAGACTATGCATGGATTGCTAGATTTTTCATGCAACAAATGAACCTGACCTGTATCACATTTTGCTGATGGTGATGGTTTTACAAATGCTAATAACAAGAAAAACTTTCTAAAACTAGACCTAGTTGACACCTTCAACCAAGTTCCTGTAGAGTCTTAACACCAGCAACGTATGGCGTTCAAGTGCCATCTTAGGGTGTGCAGATATAAAGGTATGCTTCTGAGTTGAGGAACGCCCCAGTAGTTTTCCAGCATATAATTGACCAGGAGATAGGAGACCTCATCCAAAAGTGCTGTATCACATTTATGGATGTCATCCTCGTTCTTTCAAAATCCAAGGAGGAGCACCAGGTGAACATCCTAGTGCTTAGGGTGATTAACTGAGCCAACCTCCATTTTGAGGCCCAAAAATGCTAATTTTAAGGCTCTGTTGGATTTTGGTTTTATTTAGATGGCTGGTTCTTCTTCTGCGGTATGGTGGAGTTTCGAGCATCTAATGTATAAAGACAATAGACCAGGCGGTGACTATAATTCAAGATACAACTCCTTGGTAATAGCACTTCAAAGTTGTATTCTCATATCATTACTCAGACAATGGATCGATGCCCTGATCTTACTGATTCCAAGTAAATGCTTGACTAATACAAAATAAAGTATTAAACACAAAAAGCTTATAAGTTAAACTATAAATTAGTGGTAATAGCTGAATGTATTTTATTATCAACTTGGAGATAATTTGTAGGTTTTGATGTTCACCACATCTTACCCATGACGTCTCATTTTCAATGGCACTTGGCCAGAGGAACACGTAAAATGTCTTTTGAGGGCCTACAAATACTTTAATTCAGGGTATCTCACACAGTCTCATGGTTGGTGTAAATAAAGTCAATATTCTCAAGACATCATTTCAGATGCGTCTGCAAGTAGCTGAACGAATTCTTTTTTCACAAGCAATCTGCAGCACATACCAAGGTGATTTGTATCACTAATTAGTAAAATAGGTCAAAAACTCGACCAACTTTAAAAACTAACTTTTTGACATATACCAACAAACTAAACAAACCTGAGTCATTAAGTCAAATCTTTATTTTAAGTTCAACCTAATCAACAAAGCCCTTGAGCCCATGTCATCATAGTCAGATATTATTAAGTGTAATTGCTAGGCCGTGGATCCCAAGCTTTGCATAGGCTAAGGATATTCCTGATCCATAATCACTGATACCCAATATGATCCATAATAAATTAAGCGCATTAACATTATTATGTTCCTATCAAATATCTGACGATTAGGTCCAGTTAATTACTCAACACATCCCCCACTTTGACTGTATATAAGCGGCGGGTAATCTTCTTCCTTGGTCACAATGTCTAACTTTTCATGATATCAAAGTATGAACGTTATCTTAATAGCATTTCCGCCTCAGACAGATGAGCCTTCCCAAGGCTAAGCAAGTTCATGCTGCATGCTATGGTCAACTTGGGAGTGTTGCCCATGATTCCTCAAGCTGGATCGACCAGCTACGCTTCCATGGTACTAGAGAGTTCAGCTTTGCATCCTGTTTCAATAACACCAATAGATGAACCCAAACAAGCCCCATGGCTTCAAGTACTGTCAGTCAAACATCCCAATGGGTCAATCGGGATCCCCTTTAAAACTTATTCTTTATCTCTTCAGCCTTCTGAAGCCGTTCAGTCCCAAGAAACCCTGATCTGACATCAATTCGCTTCAGATGGGGATCTTCTTCCAGAATTCTTGTTTTCCCTTTTTAGCATCTTCACTTCTAAGGATCTTGCTTCCTCTTTACATGTGGGCAGTGTGGCTTCGTTGGGTCTTGAGCTTGATTTGATGTCAGAGCTTGTGAACGCCTACTTGTCATATGCACTTGCTACTTGTCCTGAGGTTGCCACATACAATATTTTTGAGGTGTTAGGGTTGGCCAAAGCAACCATATTGCTAGTCATTTGTCAACGTGGCCCATCGTCCGTTTTGGTAGCTTTTTTTGAAGCTTTTTCCTCATAATATTTGGAAGAATTTCCAGTCAAGTGGTTTGTAGTACACTGACAACCCCAACATCCAGAGCTCAAATTTGATCATTGATTTTGTTTTCCCAATTGACACAATTTCAGTTTTTTTACTTTAATTTCAAAATTTCCTCATTCAAGCTGATAGCTTGTAGTTGCAAGGTGAAAATCACTTGGTCCTATTCTTTTATTGCCTTCTTGTACTGGTTTAATTCTCCACGGAGATTATTGTTCAACTCATTAATAGCAGTAACATCATCATTGAGATTATTGATCCATAGATCAAGTCAATAAATATTGTCTTAATTTTTAAGCAATTTTCGCCCATTGGCCCTAAAATTGTGTTTGCCAGTAGATTTTTTCCGGTGTATTCATCCGTCATCTGCAAAATTTGGGCAATCAGATGTCAATACTGGTCACAAAATTCATTAATATGGTCTAACTGCATCTCTTGGGCTTTGTGATTAAGCCTCATGAACTCTGAAGCATTAATAGAATTCTGAGTGATATTGCTAACCCGCGCTTCAGTGACTCATCTTTCCTCTAAATCTTTTCAAAGATGGGATGCAATATGTCATTTAGCTCTTGTTCTAATTCTGCTACCTTGTCATTAGCCCAAGTGGCTAAATTGTAATTTGCCTCCAAACTAGAATGGACCTCAGTCAAGTTGGCTTCCAATTGCTCATTTGAAATTTGGCCCTATGGGCTGGAGTTGCGTGAGATGTTCACCAACTCAGTAATGGCTGCATGATGGTGGGCGATTGTCATCTGAGAATTTCTAGAGGTGGGATTTACAAAATCAATTGAGTATTGGGTGATATTTTCTATCCCAATTAAATTGTTTTGGATCTGAGCTACACTTAATTGATGATGAGCTAGATATCTCCTCCACAACACATCTTGTTGTTGTTGCCAATAAAAAGGATTGCTACTATTGTCTGTGGGCCCTTGTCCTATTTGATACCCTCTTAACAACTGCTGTTCAAGACGTTCCAGCTCTTCAGGTGAATTGGGGTTGTTGGGGTAAGTATAAATGGGTACATCCTCCCAATTAATCTGGGACATAGTCACTTCAGTATTCCCATTGGGCCCGGTAATGATTCTGAATTATTGATTATGATTGCTCCCCTACTCGGCGTGGTTACCATCTGCATTCCCAGCCATGAGCGCTACTTGTTGAATTTTGGTCTTATTCAGATGGCTGGTTCTTCTTCTGCAGTATGGTGGAGTTTTGAGCGTATAATGTATGAAGACAATAGACCAGACGGTGACTATAGTTCAAGATATAGCTCCTTGGTAATAGCACTTCAAAGTTGTATTCTCATGTCATTACTCAGACAATGGCTCGATGCCCTGATCTTACTGATCCCAAGTAAATTCTTGACTAATACAAAGTAAAGTATTAAACACAAAAAGCTTATATGTTAAACTATAAACTAGTATGAATAGTTAAATGTATTTTATTATCAACTTGGAGATGATTTGTAGGGTTTTATGCTCACCACATCTTACCCATGACGTCTCATTTTCAATGGCACTTGGCCAGAGGAACACGTAAAATGTTCTTTTGAGGGTCTACAAATACTTCAGCTCAGGGCATCTCACACAGCCTCAGGGTTGGTAAAAAAATGTCAATATTCTCTAGATGGCATTTCATATGCGTCTGCAAAAGGCTGAACTGATTTTTTTCACAAGAAATTGGCAGCACATACCAAGGCGATTCATATCACTAATTAGTAATTAATTTGATCAAAAACTCGACTGACATTAAAAACTAATTTTGACATATACCAACAAAGCCCACATACCTGAGTCATTAAGTAAAAACTTAATGTTGAGTACAACCTAACCAATAAAGCCCTCAAGCCCATGTCAACATAGTCATATATCATTAAGTGTAATCGCTATGCCGCGGATCCCAAGCTTTGCATAAGCTTAGGATATTCCTGATCCATAATCACAGATTTTCAATATGATCCATAATAAATTAAGCATGTTAAAATTACTATGTCCCTATCAAATATCTGACAATTAGGTCCAGTCAATCACTCAACAGGCTTAAGTATTGTTTTTAAAAAGTGTTGTACTCAGGGATGTTACCATCATTTTCTTGGTCAATCTGGAAGCTTTGGAGGAATATTTTACCATTAAAGACAGTATGGGAATCAGAAGCTTTTTAGGATTAATGAATTTACTACGCCATTCTGACAAGGTTCTCTCTAAGATGGTTGAACAATCAACCAGAATGACTGGTCAAGTCCTGATTCAACGGGGGAATGATGAGGAGCGTTCATTCAAGACCATCAAAAGGCTCCTTCTCACCACCCCTATCCTGGCGCACCTATATTTGAATAAGCTGTACATTACAGAGACCAATGCCTCTAAATTTGTGATTTGGAAGTCCTATTGCAGAGGGGGAAGATGGAGATGACCATCTAGGAGGATACTTCAGTTGGATTATTTATCCAGCAGAGATGATTTATTCAGCTTACGATATAGAAATCTTGGCCATAGTATCTGCCTTGGAGGAATGGCAACACCACCTTCTCTACGCTAGACACCCTTTTACTATGCAAACGGATCACAAGGCATATAGTTTTATAAGAGCCCAAAGCAGTTAAATTAATGTCAGGCTCACTGGCATCTCAAGCTGATCCAATACAACTTTAATATTAAGTATAAGCTGAGAGAGAGAAACATGTTTCCAACCTACTATGTAAGCCCTAAAGATGACATTTTTCTAATGAGGAGCCTAATTTTTATAACACTGCTACCATGCTACCCCTGAACATGTTTGTGACAATCAAGGAAACCAATGGATACCTGATAGGCAAAATACTCGCTGCCCAAAAAAGCTCTACCAACAGGAAGAAATTTTCAAAGATATAGTGGAAGGGGAGGATCACAACAACGTATAAAAACTGCTGAATAAAAAAGGTACTACCCTCCATATAGGCTGGTTATGGGTTCCCATGCAAGCTACATGAGGAGTCAAACAAAGCCTGTCACAATCACCCTCTGGTAAGACTTCCTGAGGTTAAAAAAATAGCAGAACTGTTATTAGAAAATTGTTCATGGTGATGCATGGCAGCTCCCTCTTTTGAATTGGGCACCACTAGTGCTAAAAAATAAATTATTCATAGCAAGAAAAGATGAGTTTGATCAGAGGCCACATCATCCTGCGCCTTACCTGTGCCCAGTCATCATACTCTAGGAGAAAAAAAACTCAAGCTCTTGCAGATCGCCAGGCTATCGTGGTTGTCCCTGAGTTTGAACTTCAACAACAGCCTCCAAAACAGAAAGGATATGATGCCATAATGGTCATAGTGGCTTGATTTATGGAGTAATGTTGTTTTTCTCCAGTATGAACAAGTTAGTGGTGAATAAACGGCGTAGATTTTTTTGCAAAAAGGTGTTATCCAGACATGGACTTACAGAAGAAATCAACTTCAGCAGGGACCTAGTTTATCTATCACTTCTGATTATACCTCCTCAAAAAAAAGGTTAAGCCTTGACGCTCATCTGTGTACCATCCCTAATTGGCTGGATAAACTGAGAGAATGAACCAAACGTTGAAACGGTACTTCTATTGTTACCTCATCTTAACAATAATGATAGCCTTATTAGTTTAGCTTGTCCAACTCATTTACAACAATATCATCCACAATTTCTATGGGAAAATATCTCCATATTAAAAAGACCATGTTTACCACTTGAGGATGATGATTGTATCCTCCATGGGTCTGAATCCTGCTTTATGAATTAGTTAATGAGATGAAAGAAAAAGTTGAAACCCTTTTAACCAAGTTGAAAAAAGTGGTGGCCACCCAAAAACATAAAGTGGATACTCACCACCAGGAGGCCTGCATACTAAACTAATAACCTGATCATGACTAACGCTAAAATCTACTCAATCCCTATTTTGTTGCATAAAGTTCTGTCCAGCTGCCTTATGTCTTTTCAGAACCTCAAACCAATTAAACAACGTGGCTTTATAATTAGAGTTCCAAGAAGGTATCTTATACATCCATTGTTGCACATGTCACAAATTAGAAAGTTTGAAGGTCCTATGCTGGATAAGCTAGAACTTATAAATTTCAGAAACCCTGGAAAGAAGAATACAAAGTTGAGTAAACATTGACACAGAGATGTCATGAGGAAAGAGCTGGTACTTGATTAATTAATCTGAGTAACCTGTCATGGAATAATCCTGGCATATGGCCAATGACTGCACCAACTGCCCGGGGAAGGTGGAGGAGTTCTATTGTAAATGGGGATCACAGCTGAAGGGGGTAATGCTATAGTCAAAGCATTTTGTGACTGCCACATTGCCTTAATATTCCCCTGCAGTAACACTAAGACAATGGTAGAACATTGTAAACCAGTGGATTTATGCATTTAAATGGCAATCTTAAGAGGTTACAAATATACAATTGACAAAAATCTGTCAAATGTTGTTTGATTCAAATCCAATAAAAATCTAAAAAAATATTTCTGTCTTTGAAAAGGCTTGTTTGACACCTCAAGAAATCACCTGGTGTCAAAATAATGGGTCCACAAGAGGCGGGAAATATTCCAGAAGTATTAAATTATGCCATTTTGTACCCCAAACCTTGCAAGGTTGATGTGAGATGCCAAGCTGCCACTCCTAAAAAACACTCAATGAACATTAATTAGCTTAACTTCATCTTCTAGATTATTCATTAAAACTGAAATTATCACAATAAGCCTCTAAACTTTATTAATAGTTATTTGGAAAGTTTATTGGGATTAATTTGGCCAGGGATAATCACACTTTGGATCTGGACAAGGCCTTGAAGCCTTGTTCTCCCTCTTCAATGGACATACCCTGTTAATATCAGCATAGTGCTCATCATTTTCCAGGGTCTCTGCCAGATCTACCAACAGCCATCAAACTCTAGAGATCTTCTCTCCTTTTCCCTATCAATTCTATGGATCATCTCTTGGGCATTGACCCTGAGTTATATCATAAAAAGTGGAGAGAACCTATCTGTCACAAATAATGGAGTACTTAAGATGGTTATACTTCCCTATGATATTATTTAAAATGGGTAAAGTTAATAAAATTCATCCAACCTATGCTTGGATCTGAGAGTCTGATCTCCCTTTTTATATATAGCTGTCAATTTAAGCTAGCTATAGCTTTATAGAGCTTAAATTATGTTTTTTATATATCATAAGATGATAACTATAGAATAATTCTTCTATTACTAATTTTGACCTTTAGACAGATCAAACTTCAATTTTGATAGTATTTTACTTATAACTTTTTGTGAATATTGATCCATAATAACTTTACATTAAGTCTCATCAAATTACACAAAAGCTACCATCAAGTAGAAAGGCACATGTATAGCTTGTTATCCAATATCAAAAGGTTTTAGAGCAAATTTAAACTAAAAGATAAAGGCTATTAGCTTAAGATAAAACATGGCTCAGTGATTTAAAGTGTATGAATTGATAGTTTTATATTACAGGCTTTTATATCAGTAATCAAGTTTTTATAAGGTTCTGCTATACCTCCCAGTTACCAGAAAATTATTATCAAAAAATGATAATAAATCTTTAAGTGAGTATATCAGCTAGAAAAAAGTGTGCGATGGCTAATAGGCAAAGAGTTACCATTAACATCTTCTAGAAAATAGTTTCTAATTTTGTCTAAAAAGTATTACCATTAATACTAGAATAAATAAGGATTATAGTACTGTTACATATTATTTTAGTATATAGTAATTTTATATAAATCTATAGCTGGGAAAAGAGCTTAAAATTGCTACCTTAATCAACTGATATGGTACCATTATACTTAATAGCACTATAATATACTCTCTTATATCTTTTTAGCTTTTTGGAATAAGATACTAGATGCACTTACTTTTTTATAAGCCTTACAGCACTAGTCATATAGATTTAACATATAATTATAATAACAAACTTTATTTTATATTTGCCTTTTAATATTACAACATATAATCAAAGACTTGTTAACTGCTGATCTTTATTAGATTTCTATACTAGTGAATGATCATATACTCCAGTATTGTATGTATAGTTGACACAAAGGTGGCACTACTTTGATATAGTCTTATTATTAAGTTAAATTTCGCGTAAATGTAGCAAGCCATAAAATTGAGAAGTATAGTTTTTATAATAAAATATATGTTTGAAATTACCAATTATTACTCATAAAACCCCTAAATCATTCATAATATTATGATACTATCAACATCAGAGATTAACTTGAAATTACAAATAGGAAAAGGTGTTTTTAGACCATCTAGTACTAAAAAAAAGGTGTTTTTAGAAGTAAGATAACGTGAATATTATATATAGGTATAAATGAGTTCGAACCTTGCATCACATCTTTTTCATGCTTTAAATCTATCCATTATTTACTGAACTATATACAATATATATAAACATACATAAGTAAAATACAATGAAGTGTTTATATAAGTGAGACTCGTATGAGTCCAATTAGATTTCCCAAGATTGAAAGAGATGAAAAGATATTACGTAATGGACTCTTCGATAAGTATGAAAGGATGGTACATTGATAAGATTAACCTATCAGTCAGACTAGCCTTGGTAATTATATGCAAAAAGTGATGATAGAGAGATAATCACAAAATGTTCAGCTTAAGTGCTCTACAGCATATCGACAACGTGAAAGTTTATTACGCATTTATAATTTTTAAGTCCAAAGCTCTAAATTTTTATATAAGGCTCTTCAAATGAGATATACTAGAGTAAATGCTATAAGGTTATATGTCGCGTGGGATGAGGTTTGAGTATGTATTGTAATATTATTTTTCTATATTTGAAAGCTTTAGTTAAATTGGTATCAGGAGTAAAATTGAAAAGCAGTAATACCATGCTGATGAATATGGTTTAAACTATGATTTAATGCTTTCATATTAGCTATAGTTGTCTCAGAGATTAACTGGCGATTGGCTGAATTCAGTAGAGGCGTTAGGAAACAAAGCTTCGCATTCTGGTTAATGAGACGGTTTACAATTAGGTGGGGTTAAATTAATATCTATTAAGGGGTACCCTGTGAGTGGGCACCACGTGTTTGGATCCTGAATCACTAAATATTTATTTATACTGAATTGGCTTAGAAAATTGACGGATATTTAAAATAGGATGGTAGCAAAATTCCTTTCCTTATCATACAGCAATTTGGGGTTTACCCGCAAGTGTTATTATACATGATGTCAACTTATGTTAATAAATATGAGGTGAAAATTACTTATCTAGAAACTTTATGGGGCGATAGAAGCTTTAGTATACATCGATTAATAAAGCTGGACTTCGCAAAAAGAAAACAGCTAACCAAAAGTTGGATTTTAAATTAAAACCAACAAAGCTAAAAAAGAAGTACCCCTCAGATGAGCTCAGTAATCATACTATAAAGGCGTATAGATAAAACCTTTTAGACAATGGGCTCTCCTCCCAAAATTCCATTTCGAGCTGCAAAAACTAAAGTCAAGGGACTTTTCAACAAAGCATCTTGTCTAATCAAACCTCAAGTGATAACTGATGGCTCACGTGTAAGCGCAAACGCAAATGATGCCTTAAGCGCACTTGAGAAAGGATTGGTTGACAACACCAACTCAATGAGCAATCACTCCCTCGCGTCCCATCTAGAAATCATCCGAACTAGCTTAACTGAAATTACAAATCAAACCAAGCTCCCCCAAAAGTATCCTGAGAGCCCACACTCTTATGAAACTCCTTCAGAGCAAAACCATTTCTCCAAAGGCTTCACCAATCGCCGCTACGAGTCCGAGTTGGAATTCAACAACATGCTCCACCACGGCTTCTTTTGCAATTCAGTCCAACTTCACCAAGACACTATCAAGCTTACTCTTACCCCTAAAGTTGCCAATCCAACTTCCAATTAGCAGACTGTTATTTGCCATTATTTCAAAAGACCCCTTATCCAACAACGCATTATTTATCTTAATCACTAATTCTATTTAAACTATACTTAAAGCTCACAACTAAATAATTATGCTTGCACAATTAAAGTGATCTTTATTTTTAGTACATAAATCCTAGACAGCTGTTATAACTATTGAATCTATGATAAAAATAAATGGTAATGCTTCTTTATACCTTTGATATTTTTAATGTTCATAAATGGCTATATTAAACCTTTGTCTATCTATGTTTATAAAAATAAAAGCATATACAAAGATAGGATTGTAAACGCATGCGAATGAATGCTGTTATTACTCACATAATTTGAGAAGCAAAGTCTGATTAAGTAAAAGTTATCTTGAACCTGTCAAATAGTCAATAAACTACTTATTATAGTATAATATAGATAAGTTTACTTACAATGAGTAGGGCTAAAGGATAAAATTTATCCGGTTTTCCTAAACTATATAATTCAAAAATGTTAGCTCATGTATAGCTTATCATAAGTGAATTTTTTTAAATATAAAATTATCTTTTATAATAGAAGAAAGATACTTAAAGATAACCATAATTAAACAAAATGACTGATTAGTAGTATAATAGTCTACAAGCTAGGCATTAAACTTGTCATATCATAGAGGTAAACCTCATGTTGGACAGTTACAAGTCTGTTTTTCTTATAAGAGTGTATTAATTTTAAATAAGGATAAAAATTTGGTTGAAATTGGCCAAAAGACCCTGGCCAATCCTCAGTGGAACCCCTCAAATTGGGGCAGCACTTCTAACAATAATTTGGCAAAGAAATTGAGTTTGGGTGGTTAGATTGTACCAAATCGCTGGCCAAATTCAGGGAGTTCATTGGAGGCTCCTCCCCCAGCCTCTTCTATTTTAGTACAGATTATCCCACGGAAACTGGCCCCTTTTATAGGGTCAGAGGTAGTACAACCAGATGCAAAAAATTTCCAGCCCATTGATTGGGTCAAATATATAAAAACATTACCTCATAGACTAGTCCTTCCTGCGCCTAACCCTCAATCATCCATTCTGCCCAAATGAGGTGAGTTTGAGAGATTTGATAGGGTGACAGCACATATTTTCTAATTCAAAATTTACCAAGCAATCTGAATTTTAAGCCTTGATGCTTTAATTATTAATTATAAAATTATTAAAAGGGGTCTCTATTTACCCCATTGCTGCTACCAATAAAACATATAAAAACCCAACCTGTTAGTTGTTTGTAGTGTTTTATTCTTTATAAAATTGTGCAGAAATCCCCTTAATTAAATTGTTGCTAATTAGTAATAAATAGCACCGGCAAGCATTTTTCCACCTAAAATCCAACAAGTGGTTCTCACTACAGGGACATCTGTACACCACAAAATATGTTTAAAAAATGAAGGTTGGTAGGGCATCTAACCCTCACAACTTCCCCATGGAAAGTAACCCTAGGCTAGTCACTTTGTTACACCATTTAGACAGTGATTTGTCTCACCTCAAAAGGCTTAAGCAGCGCTCTATTCTGAAACCCCTTTCAAAGATAAGTTCACCCCAGGTGAGGGCAGTATTGCCTCCTTCCACCTCGTTTATGAATCTGCTATGGAAGGAACAAAAGATCAATAAAAACCCAGTACATCTCCATTGCATGAGTTGCCTAGCTCAAAATTATGGTTTATACCATGATCAACCTCAACACTTGTCAGAGGTTAAACAAGCGCTTATTGACAAATTTGGCTCTCAATAAATTTTACAATGACAAAAAAAGGCCTTTATGTGCCTTAAGTTGCAAGAGGGTAAATTGATCACCTATTTTGTGAAGCAGTTCTATAGGGATGCTCAACCCCTGTTGCTTTCCAAAATTCTAACTTATGACGACGCCATTGCTGCCATTCTTAGCGGGTTGACATTTTACTATTCTATAGCTCAGCATCTTACCACTGTAAAGTGCCACTTTGGGACCATCTGAGATATCAAAGAGGCTCTGCTGAAGGTGGCAGATATATATAACGCTGAAGCTACTTCAAGTGTTGAGTCAACTTCTCAGATGTTGGCCATTAAGAATTATTCAACTGTAGCCCTGCTGAAGGAGGCTATGATGATCTCTTTGGGCCCCCACGCTGGTTATTACTCTGAACCTAGCACCTGCGGTGCAGCTCAAACTAATTTACATCTGCTCAGCCAACTTGAGGTTCTAAAGCCTGTAAGCCAGAGTACATTCTCATCAATGGGGCCGCACTTCCTGCTCCCATCTTGTCATCAAGATCATCTTTTATTAGACAATGATCCTTCTCAAGTGGTTCCAAAGCCAGCTCCTGAGCCCAAACCCCTCTCTCAAGTGCTAAACTCCCCCACTCATGATGGGTTAAATGACCAGGTCACTAATGCTAAACCGTCTGTTTCCCAAAAGCACACAGCTGCCAATCTACCCAAAACAGGAGTAGTTGAAACCTCCACTTCCATGATGCTATCCCTCTCGGCGTCTCCTCCTACCAATTTGAGCTCAAAAACTTCAGCTATGAGGCAGCTCAAAACCCCGTATTGTAGGCTAAATGTAGAACTGTAACTATCACAGCTTCACCTCCAAAATTCACACAAGTAGCTGAGCGCCCCCAGGACCTCCCCTGCAACAAGGGAAGCACTGACCTTAAACCTCAACTGTGGAGTCATTGGTGAGCTTTTAATATCTCTGACGAAGAATCTGCTAGGGGTTTCGAAGCTGTCAGTCATTTTGTTCTAGGAGCCCCAGGTGAAGTGGAGACACCTGACCATTTGAACCCAGAAAGAGTGGATATAACTAGGATACCCCGCAAAACATGCCTTTATCATGTGCTGAGAGGTTTGAATGTTATTGATACCGCCAGCGATGCTGACCAGCTCATTGCTACAATGAACTGATCCACTCAGAGTGTGTATACACTGCAATCATCTGGGACAAATTTTCTAAAACTGAATAATGCGCCTTGCTTCTACACTCCAGCTAAAGGAGGTCCTCGCTCTTCACCCCAACTTATGTGGAACTTTAACAAAAGTTGAGGTTGTCAATGGAGTATGAGTCATTGCTATCCTTGACACTGGATTCCATGTGAACGTTGTATCACTAAAACTTATGAAAAAAATTTGCTGGCACCTGACCTCGACTTTACCCAGGAGTTTGGCACTGCTGGCCTGGCCAACACTCGCGCTATTGGGGCTTACTAATATTTACTCATCAGATTTGGGGAACTCCTCCTCTCAGCCCCTGCAGTGGCCTTAGCCAACAACACCTATGACATGCTCACTGGTACCCAGTTATACCTAGTATGATGGAATATCAAACTGAAGCAGGGATATCTTTCACTGCTTAACTACGAGGTTCCCCTGATATTGGACAAATGAGAATGATAAAAAGGAATAAGTTTATACAGTTGAGTATCCTTTATCCTCCTTATCCTTATGCTATACAATGGCGGGGTGGAATACCAAGATGCTGCCTAAATCAGTAGACGCTCTTGAGGGAATTTCATTTTATGCAGCTGAATAGGTGTTGATTAAAGCGGGTGAACAAAGGGTGATTGACACCAAGGTTACCCAGAAAATCCCCCACAACTTCCTGCTGCACATAACTAGCATCAATGGAATCCTTCCCTTAGAACCTCGAGTGTTACCAGGCATTTTAGACCCAGCCTTCCAACGTCCTATCATTATTCTACTGGGGAATCTTATCAGTAAGGACATGGTCATATAAAAACACCAGAAGATTGGAAAAGGTCTTCTGATCCCAGTTAAAGAGATTAATTAGGTCAACTGCATCGGCTCAATGTCAGACATGGTCCTGCCTGCTGACAAATAATTATGTACAATGCCTGACGTTCATATCTCTGAGGAGCTAATTCCATCAGATCTTAATAAATTTCATAATTTATTAGAGTCCTACAATGACATATTCTCTAAATCTGAGACCAACTATGGTCATATGAAGGGTTGGAGCCATACCATCAACATTGGGGATGCTAGTCCCAAATGATCCAAAACTTATTGTAAATCAAAAGTTAAGGAACAACAGGTGAGGACAGAGACCAAACAGCTATTTAACGCTGGCCTACAGGTACCTTCACAAAGCCCCTGTCATCCTCTCTCTTCGTTATTATAAAGAAAAATGGCGGTCATCAGTATGTATAAACTACCAACAGCTAAACAACCTCACAAAGAAGGATAGTTATCCTTTCCCTCTCATCGATGAAACTCTAGCACAGCTCACTGGATCTAAGTTCTTATCAGCCATGGATTTAGCCAGTGGCTATTGGCAGATGGATCTCTCTCCCCAAGGTCGGGAGAAATGCGCTCTGATTTGCAACGAAGGCCTATTTCAGCCCACCCAATTACTTCAGGGGTGTGAAACGCTTACGAAACTTTCCAGCGAGCCATGAATCACATCTTTCAGGACCATAAATTAAAGTTTTGTCATTGTTTATCTTGATGACAATACGGTGACTTCTAAGACCTTTAATGACTATCTTGCTCACCTGTTTGAAGCTTACATAGCTTACTTAAATCCAACCTTAAATTAAAGCCCTCCAAGTCACAATTTTTCCAGAAAAAGTTAGATTTTATAGGACACGCCATCTCACAGGACGGGATTCAACTCCAAGCCAAGGTTGAGGCTATATCTAAAATGCCTGCTCCCAAAACCCTGCACAATATCCAGGTATTCTTGGGTATAATGGGTATTACCACTAATTTATCCTCAAGTTCATCTAGCTGAGAGAGCCTATTGTAAGGCTATTGGCTATGAACGTCCCTTTTCATTGAGGAGATGAACATAAGGCCGCCTTTGAGATGCTAAAGTAGTTGTTACAAAAGCGCCCTATCCTGTGCCACTATGATTACAATAAATTTTTCTTTTGTTTACCAATGCCTCTGACTACGCTGTTGGAACCATTCTGGCTCAATTTGATGCCAATGGTGTGGATCATCCTGTCTTCTATTTCAGCAAAACGTTATCCAAGGCTGAACGCAATTACAGTGTCACCAAAAAAAGAATGCCTTGCAGTCCTGATGGCTGTAAAATAAAACCGCCCTTTTCTATATGGAACTTCCTTCACTGTGGCCACTGACCACGCCACCCTGAAGTGATTAAAAAATATCAAGGATCCCACTGGGTGGTGCGCTCGCAGGGCCTTAAATCTCCAACACTACATTATTAAGATTGAGCACCAAGCTGGAACCCACCATATGAACGTCAATGGTTTGATCTGGTAGCCTATCCTTCATCTGGATAATAGTGAAGCTGAGAGGCTGCATGACCTCCTTATGACCCCTGACGCCTGGGAAGATGAGGATGAACCCATCCGGAAAATGTTAGCCTGACACTCTTACAATACTAAGGTGGAAAGTGGGAAGTTTGTATAAGAAAATAGGGGTGAATTAGTTGCCTTATCTCTTCCTTTCAGAGCGAGTTCCTGTGATCAGGGAGATCCATTCTATGCTAGGCACAGTGGAGCGCGTAAAACTTATAAGTGGTTGAAAGATCAGTTTTACTGGGAAGAAATTATGGAGTCTATCATCTAAGTGCTGGATGCCTGTCTAATCTGTAAGAAGCAATCCAGTTACAAACCAAAGTATCAATGCCAACCCGCCAGGGTCAACAACCATTTCATACAATATGCTTGGATGTGGTAGGAACACTACCTTAGACTAACAGTGGAAATCACTATGTCCTTGTAGGCATTGATCACTCCATCAAATGAATTGAAGCGGTTGCTTTTCCTGTCCAGACCGCAAAAGCTTCTGCCAACTTCCTTTATCAACAAATTTTCACATGGCATGATTTTCCACAGGTCCTATTGTGTGATAATGGGAAGAATTTCACCTTGCGGTTGGTAAAGCTTTTAGCTATTTCTATGGGGATGCAGCAACTTTTCTCGGCCCCCTACAATCCATCTACGAATGGTACTGTGGAAAGAGCAAATGGAACCCTGGTTTCCATATTACTTAAGATGGCCAGATCTGATCAACTACACTGGAATTAATTCTTACCTAGTGGCCTCATGGTCTACCATATCAGTTACCATCAAATCCTTAAAATGTCTCCCTTCTGCATATTATATGGTAAAAAACCAGGAGTACCAGCCCTGAAAGCAAAAGACATCTTCTATGGTAGGACAGTTGATCCTGAAAAAGCCCTGAAGAGATTGTCACAACGTATCATCCAGCTGCAGTCCAATGCCATGAATAACTTAGCTAAAACGGTAACTAAAGAAGGGATATCCATAGATGAGCATATGAAGCCCCTCCCTTCATTTCAAGTGTCAGACTTGGTATTGTATTATCATAATTGTCTCACTCACAGAAGCAAGAAGCTTAGGTCTATTTGGGAAGGTACTTTTGTAGTCACTTATAAACAAGGGGATGAGTATTCCATTAAATCTCTGGCTACAGGAGTGAATGTCAACTGAGTTCATGGCCAGTTCTGCAGCCTTATTCTCCTCCTAAGGCTCTTGAAGGGAGTGATGTCAGACTATTCTAGTCCAATATTGTAATAAGAGTGATCCAATTTACAATAAGGTTGAAAACAGCCTCTGACCTTAGCCAATTCTCGGAGGAACCCCTCAAATCAGGGCAATTCTATTTCATCCAATTCTCATGCAAATTGCACAGCTTTTAGAAATTGGGTTGTGCCAAAACTGCAGCCAAATATGGAAAATTATGCTGAGGCTCCTCCCCAGCCCCTCAACAATTCCGTTTCAATGCTGAGACGGAGAATACCCCTTTTATAGGGGTGGAGGGAGTCCTGCAAGGTGAAGATATTTTCTCACCCACAGATTGGGTTAATTATATTAAATCTTTGCTGTACGGACTAGTCCCGACCCAATATCAACCATCTAGTGGTTGTTTCATTGAAGAAAATTGAGACTTGAGAGCTCCAGTGAGTCAAATCCACGTATTCCCTGATTTGAACATTACTAAGCTAATCCAAACTTCTAGCCTCAACACCATTGAATACTAAGCAGCAAGATTATAATAGGGTTTTTTTTACCCTCGTGGCAGATAATAAAATAAACTAAAAAACTAAACTTTTAGTATATATTAATGTTTGTTATTTTTAAAATAAATAATCTAAAAACCCCTGAATTATATTGTTAAATTTAGGTAAAAAAAGCACCAGCAAGCATCTTTAACGCCTAAAATCCAACATAGCTTATTAGAAGTAATTTTTTTAGAAATATAAGATTATTTTTTAAATAGAAATATGAAACTTACTTTAAAGTAATCATAACTGTACAAAATCACTTATTAGTTTTTTAATAGTTTACAAGCCAGGGTTTGAACTTGTCATCTCATAGAGATAAACCTCACATAGCTAGGACACTATCAAGAACATCTCAAATGAGCTTATCTAACTTATAAGCTTCTTTAAACATTTACATAATTTATCTATTGTACAAACATATAGTTGGCTACGCTATAAAAGGCGTAACAATTTCTAAAAAACTAGATTCTTATGCTTTGATATATAAAATCACTTTAAATTAGGTAAGAATGTAATGCCATAATCTATTATTATTAATGATCAAAATAGATATTCTGTTACTGCAAGAGCTCTTGGTTTTTACTCATTTTGTATTTTACATAATAAAGAAGCATAGCTGTCATGGTTAAATGACATGATAGTGGGGACCAACTCTAAGGATAAGGCTTAGCGACAGGAGGCCCAGAAGGTGGAGCTTCAGGCCCTCCCTGACCTCAGGCACACAGTAAACCAACGCTGAGTACAAGCCAAATATGCCCAGGTTGATAGTAGTGAGGTGCCTAATGCCAAGCCCCACGCATTGGACCAGGCGTTAAAAAGGATGGTTTACTCTATTAATGTGGATGGTTCAATTTGGTTAGTTGAGGAATGGAGTTTTGAAATCTGTTCTATCTATGTAATTATGCGTTTGGGTCAGATACAACTTCAATTAATTAATTGAGTGAAGTTGGTGTTGGTGTATAATACCAATTCAGATGGGAGTATATGCTTATTGGTGAATTGGTGCTTAGGACCTCATTGGCAGACCCTTAATTACCCTGATGATGTTTATATTTTTTGTGACCAACATTCCTTGTCTTCGACTTCCAATAAAGTTTTCCTGGTTTACATTTTATATATGATATTTCTGATAATCCTGTGTGAAAACCTCTTAGAGGAGGTCTTGCGCTCCATTAACCTTGTCATTCTCAATACAATCAAGCTATCCCCCAGTGCACTGTTGGTTTGCCCAGGTTCCCTCCAACATGGGACGCTTACCCCCTTTCCCTTAGTGCACCATGTCGCTTTTGGTGGGCTATTTATTTTAGAGCTCACAATTCTCTACTTAAGTTGTTAGTGCTCCAGCACCCTTTGCTGGGCTCTCACAACTTTTGTACTAATGGCTTGTTCCCTGGTGTTGGCCCTGTCCACCAAGCACTACCACGCTGGGAACAGGAGAGTTACAGAAACTCTCCTTACATTAGTTGATCAACCCTTTTCTCTTATGTGCACAAGAATTTTCCGTGTGGGACTTTTCCAAACCAGAAACGGCGTTCACCAGCTGTGGGCTTTGGCTGTGGTCAGCAACACTGCTGTTTCCTCGTTTTCTCAAGGGTTGGAGTATCTTGGCGTTATTTTTGCTGCCTCCAACTGGACAGTACCCACCCTTCATGCTCGTACCTGGTGGGTACAGACTCTTCTAGGTCCAAAAGACGTGATTCCCCATTTTTTCGCCAAAAATTACAAATTCAATTTAAATAATTGGGTTTTACTTTGACAGCACGTACAGACGATGCCAGTGGAATCAGCGCAGATGGGCCTGGGGGTGGTGGCCCAGTATAACGTCGTGCATTCCATTGCTGTCATGGGAATAGGATCATTTGCGTCTCAAAACGCGTATTTAAATGGAAATACAATATTTCTCAGAACCATATTTGCTCTCTAATGGCTCAGAGATGGAACCTATTCTGTCTATCAAATCACCCTAAAATCCCCCGTTTGACCTATTCCATGATTCGCAGCACTCAGTAAGATGAGAAGGAGCTGCTCCTACAATACAACAATGTTTATGCCCCCACTGAAGATACGGTAGGATATGTGGCCTCAGTAGTAAGAGGAGCCAAGTATCCCTCTCTATTCTTCGATTTAAAATCATACCAGGGTGACATGTTAATGCCATATGAAGAGTTTGGTGGTGATTTACTTGCGTTTTCAGCTTTAGATAAAGACCATTCTGGGTATTTTCTACTGATTGCTATCCTTTCCTCCCCTTTAGGTAGACTCAGCACCACTATTCTGGTAGATACTGGTACTACTAAAACTTTATGGACCAGAGCCTAGACGACTATCTTAAGCTGAGCTATGTACCAGGTGGTATGATTAGAGGAGGGGCGTCCTAAGGTATTCCCACTCTGAAGGTTATTGGGATAGTGGACTATCAGGTTGGCAAGTACCACCTGTCTGATCACTTCCAGGCTATCAAGGACCTCTTATACCCTATCATTTTGGGTGTTGAGTGGTGGCAGAAGTTTGACGTTAAAACAACCTGAGAGATATACCCTTTCCCTATATTAAAGAATGGTTGCACATTACTTGTTCCTTTGTCAAAGGATAACACCCAGGGCGAATTGCCCCACTGGCCCCATATTAACACTATTAGCCTTGCTTCTATGCTGAAGCCCACCGTGGAGGTTCCCATACCTTCTTGTTTGGAGGGTTTGGAATCTTCCTTTGATGCCGCTTCTGCAAATGCACTACCTGATCACTCGGAATTCAATTGTGAGTCTAAGATCACCTTGGATTTGATGCTTATATTTTCAATGATTTACCCATTGACCGTCCGGTAGGAAGAGGCTTTAGATGTGTAGGTGAAGGAGCAGTTAGCCAAAGACGTGATTTTTCAGCGTACCTCCCCTGTATGCTCCTCCCTTCTCTTTGTTGATAAGGCTGATGGTACTCTGCGCCCATGTGTGGACTATAGGAGCCTCAACAATGGCACTGTACCAAATCTACATCCATCCTTTTGGACTCTCAGATTGCGCGCTATGTGGAGAAGGCTAAGGTCTTTTCCAAGCTGGATTGCCTCAATGCGTTTAATCAGATTCGTATTAAAAAGGGACAAGAGTGGTTAACTGCCTTCCAAACCAGGAAAGAGACTTTCTGGTTTCGGGTAATGCCCTTTAGGCTTAAGAATGCCCCTGCTATCTTTCAACGTCGCATTGATGCAGCGTTGAGGGACTTGTTTGGGGTATGCGCGGTTGCCTACATGAATGATATCCTGGTGTTTTCCCCTGATCAGAAGTCCCATGCAGTACACCTTTGGCAAGTGGTGGAGCAGTTGAAGGCAGCCAGCCTTAGGCTGAAGATTAGCAAGTGTGAACTCTTTGAGTTTTTGTGTGCCCGTTAGGGCACCCAGTGCAGGCAACTTCGTTGAATGAAACCTGGGGTACTGTTCCCCCGCTGCACTGAGGCTGCGCGAATCTAAGCACCACAGAAATGGGCCTGACCATGGATGGGGTGACTCACACCACCCCAAACTGAAATACTCTTCAATGTTTGGTATATTAGGTAGCAAAGGCTACCTAGCCAGTTCAGAGATATGCCTCACATCCCTTACTGCGAGGAATGAGACCATACTGACCCCCAAGTTGGACTTACTTGAGGAAAGAGGATTGCCATAGCTTTCTACAGATATTTCTATCCGTCGCTTGACTATGGCCAGGGAGCTTGTTGCCTGGATTCCTTCTGGAGGGAAGCAACACTGGTTTCTGGCAATCCATAGACCATGCATCACCTCCCCCCATATCGTGCACCAGACCCTGAACCCCTCCTTGTCTGCAAGCAGACTTGGTGGGGCATATACAGTCAGGATCTCTGGCCATGCGAGATGACCAGAGGATAAATTACACCCTGGTTGGTACGCTTCATACCAAAGGGATAACACTAATCCCTACAGCATCCGCTGCCAGAAACTCTGTGAAGGTGTGCTTTGCCGTCTCCTCCCCTCCGCACACCTTACAGGCATACAGAAGGTTAGAATTCCTTATGCTTAATCCACTTACGCAGAGTCGCCCCAGTGACCAGGATGTTGCTGCGGGATTTTCAGAGAAGGTTCTGAACTGGTATAGAACAGCATCCCTTATAAATCCTCCCCACAGGTCCATCAGGCCAGGTCACATTTTGCAAGTGATCCGGGACAAGTTTATTGAGCGGAGCTCTCTGTCTTGTAGCTTCCAGAACCTGGCGGTTGTGAAATCTGAGAGGCAGACACCGCCACCTCCTCCACCTTGAGCCAGTCTAGAAAGACAAAGAGCAAACCCATCTGGAGTATCTCCAGCCTTCTCTTCCTTGCAGGAACACCTGCCAATCCTGCTCTCCACAACCTTCTGAACAGGCTTCCCCAGCCTCTAATGCAGCCAGAGAAGGAATTGCTTCCCCCCAGCAAGAAGGCAGTTTAGTTGCTTCCACAACATCCCATGCCTTCCTTACCAGCATTTTGGAGGTACTGGCAACATTATTAGCTGCTTCCATCCTAAGAACCCTCCGGCCATCGCCATCAAGGAGGTCTCCCCAGTGACCGCCCCAATAAAGCATTTGAAAGCCTTGCGCAGACAGGGCCCATCTCCAGTCTCCAAGCTCCTCCCCAAAGGGGAATCTCTTGGATCCTTTCGATGCTCCACTCTCCACCCTCCAATCTACCCTTGCAGCCGCGCAAGCTCTAAAGTAATCCTTCCAGTAGCCTGGTAGGTTCCCCACGCTTGGAATGGCCCCTTGATTGATGCTTTAGCTGACACCAAGATCCTTATTAGAACTGTCCTAGCAAGCCTTAGAGAGATAGTCCTCCAGTATTGGAGACCAACAGATGGATTTTCCCTCCTGTTCGACCCGTGCAATCCATTTCAGCTGCAGTGCTTTGATCATACTCCCAAAGTTAATCATACCGATGCACCCCTTCTTCACCTCCTGACACAAATTAGAGTAATTGGTTTTTGATATTCGTCCTCGCCAAATGAACTGGATGATAGAACTTTGTATTCTCTGATGGAAGATCCCAGCGGTGGAAAAAATCTGGCAATATACCATAGTCTGGATAGAAAGAAAGTGTTCACGACAATGGCCCTGCCCCACTAGGATAAGTTAAGCCATTGCCACTTCCAAGCCACTTTTTAAGGTACACTTCATGTTTGAGCTAAATTTCGTGCAGCGACGCCTGCCCAGGGATGGGACTTCCGAGGTACAGGAACTCCTCCCCTGTTGCCATCCAGGGGATCAAGCTCTTTTATTAGATACCCAACGTCACCGTTCTTCCAATGGGCCAAGCCCTGGATTTTGACAGATTGACCTTAGCGTTGCTTGCGTCTAATACATCTTCAGAATGCTCACCACCACCTTCCCCTCCTCCTCCTTTGAAACATAAATCCACGTATTATCCACAAACATTGAATGAGAGTACTCCTCACCATTGATGGTAAGTTCTCTCCGGTCTGACTTTCTGAGAGCCACTGAAAGGGTCTCTATTGAAAGAACAAACAACAACGGAGATAGAGGGTCTCCCTGACGCACGCCCCTACACAACTTAAAGGGGTGGGAGAGGACTCATAGATATTGACAACTGATGAGGACTTCCCATTAATCGCTTTAAGCAGTCTCAACAAATGTTTCTTGATTCCAACCATACTCAATACTTCTCAAAGAAACTCATGATTCACTAATAATATGCCTTCTCTTGATCAAGAGACAGTGGCCACCCCCTCTGGTCATAGTGTTTACTTGCCCACTCTTCTAACTTTTGAAGAAGCATTAAGTTGTCACTAATTAAGCATCCTGGGATATAACAATTCTGCTCTTTCCCTACAACGTCCGCCAAAACCCACTTTAGTAGATTGGTTAGGATCTTCATTAAGATCTTATAGTCAACATTAAGCAGAGTTAAAGGTTGATAGTTCCCCATGATGGAGGGATCGCCCTTCTTATACAACACCACCACCACACCCTTTGAAATTTCCAGACCGATTATACTGGAGGCTAGGAGTTGATTGATAAGCTCAGCAAGCATCTCAGACATTTCTGATTGAGATAACTTAATGAGCTCCAAGGTCAACCCATCCTCCCTGGGAGTCTTGCCATTCTTGCCAATGCAGATGCCGTCTGACACCTCCAATTTGAAGATCTTGCTACATAGGTGCAGCTGAGTCTCATTTAGCAGTACCCCCAGTCCTCTTGAGAGTACTTTTGATGCCTCTGGGTCATTCTCAAAGTAACCATATAGGTCCTCATAGGATTTGGCCACCTCAGCCATGTGAGCTGCATCCTTCACCTCAACTCCATCACAAAGTGACCGGATCCTTGCTGAAGGTCTGGATGCCCCTATGCCTTACGGAGTAGGGCCACATTGCTGTTAGAATCCTTATCCCTTCTAGACATCCTATGTTAAGGCGATCCACCATGAAGGCTCCCATCAATTTCGCATACAATTCAGCCTTGGCCGTGTAGGCAGATTCCCCCACGACCATGGCCTGTTTGCTGGTACTCTCGAAGCTCCTCAATAAGGTTTCATACCTTAAACGCATGGCCCCTAGCTGCCTCCCAAAAATTTCACAAGCCACCTTGAGATCAGCCTTCATCTGCAACCATTTTACTGGTGCATCAGGCTTCCACACAATCTGGCTTCTCCACTACCTCACCTTTTTCCTCATAATATCCTGAAGTGGACTCCACATCAAGAGTTCAGGATTCAGTCTCCAGATCCCCTTCCCAACAGAAGCAACCTGAGGGTCACTGACCTGCAGTTCCAGGGGCCTGTGGTCTGAAGCACCTGGATCATGATTCTAAAGCATCAACTTGCAGCGACTCAGGAGAGGCTGGGGCACTAACATAAGAACAATATGGGAGAAATGACCTCCCTGGATTTGAGTCCACCCAGTTTTTCCCTCCTAACCACAACCAGCTCTCCACACATCCAGTAGGCTGAGGTCAATCATTAAACCAGCCAACTCATGGGCTCCAAGATCAGAACTCCAGTTGCCTGAAGCCCCAACGCTGTCATCCCAAAAGCAGACACAGTTAATGTCTCTCCCAGCATTATTGCCCCCCAATGCCTTCCTCCTGGATCCTTAGGCTGACTTTCTGGAAGAAGGCCTTTCATTCAGATCCAGAATTGGGCGATTATAATCCGATAAACCAAATTGATTCCTCTCCAAAAAGTGACATCACTGACACTGCTCTTCCTGGAACAATACCCTTTTATCCAACACCTTAATCTTGTCCACCCACCAGACCAAGATACCCACTTTGGATTCTCCCTCTCCCTCTTTCCCTACCCTAAGGGCAAGTCTGAGTTTGGTTGATATACCAATTAAGAGTAAAATGATTCTTTCAGAGGAAACTGTAAAGCCCAGTCCTCTTAACCCCAGGTTTGGGCTTAGTCTCAGTGAGGAAGCCGATATCTATCCACGTTGTTGAAGTTGGTGTTTCACCCTTTGCCGCTGCTTGAGTCCATTCAGACCCCAAACGTTATAAAATTCAACCCTGATCGCCATAGGTTCAAAACCAAAGAGGCCTCTGTGTTAGGATCTGGTAGGTCCCCATCCTCTTCCACCTCAGCTGTTTTAGTGGGACCACGTTTCTTCCTCCCTTTTCCAGTACTAGACTGGGCTGGAGTGGAGGCTGCTTGGTCACAACAGCCTCCGGAATATTACCATTGCTGGGGCCCTCAATAGACCCCTCCGCTTTGGTTGGAAGCATTGGGTTAGAAGGCATTGGCCCACTTTTGCTAGCAGGCAACACCTCCTTCACCTTCGCCTTTTCCCCTATGGGCCTCGCGCTCTGTCACACCCACATCTTTTATGGTCGCCTGCCTCTTATGCGATTGAGTGATTGGGAGGACCCCATCTGTTTGGGAGGCGACCGCCTCCATAATGTCCTTTGTGGACTGTGACAAAGCGCCAATCAGATCGATTTGGAGTCTAGCTGCTTCCCTCATCATCTGGGAATGCTTTGGCTTCTAGTTGACCTTCCTCACACTTTTCAGAACTCCAGTCACCGCAACCTAAGTGATGCCAGCCGCAGCCTCCTCCCTTGCTTTGGCCAACTTCTTAGTTAGCTTCTCCAACGCCTTCTGGAAAGCCAACTTGTTTTTCTCAGAGGGTGCCATTACTGACACCCCCGCACTAGGCCTGCTAGGCTTGGCCACTGCCGCAGGAGGTTGAACCTGAGGACATTTAGCTCTGACATGCCCCTTCGCACCACACAAGAAGCACCTGTCCAGAGGTACCACAGGGACACTCCAGGTCCCCACAGTGACTGAACGAGGTAAATCCCCATATAATTTCAAAAGTTCAACCTTCAAAACCCAGTTCCCAAATCTTACGGTGAACTTTTTCAAGCTACCATCCTTCTGCTTCAGGTTCTTTACCAGCTTGTTCTCATTAAATGAGATCATTCTGCCAAAGCCTTTCAGCTGAGACATCATGGCCCCTCTAGTGATCACAGGTAATACGTCCCTCAGAATGAACCTTCTGATCTCAGTGCTGATGTCAAGACATACTTCCTCCTTGTTCTTTGTGCTCAAACTGGAACCAAAACCTGTTCTTTTTGAAGCTTAGACTAGAAGGTCTTAAGTTTTAAACCAGGAACCAAACGTGAGATATGGAGTGGGGAGAACCCAAACACCTCAATCACCCCGACCATAAGCATCTCCATAGACCACCCAGTCTTCACTTCCATGGCGTGAACCCTCTTGAGGCTCTCCACCATGCTCGCCGTCAGATTATTGGATGGTCTTGAGCTCCCCACTTTGAAAAGCTTAGTTCCAACACGATATCCATTAGCAGCTGCCACTGCAAAAGAGACCGTAGCCCCCTGTGCAGCAGAGGCCACCCCCGGTGTTGATTTGTTAACTGAGTTAGTCTCTTCAGTTTGTTTTTGTGACAAAGTTTTTTCTCCAGGCCATTTTTATGCAGGAAACATTCCAGCCCTTTGGGTCAGTCCATCATTTTTGTACGTGAGGGATCTCGCCTTTTGCTGCACCAGTGTAAGCCCACATAAGCTACTGGCCGCTATCCAGGTTTCAGGCCAATCTAGAAAACCGCGGTGATTATTGTAGACAGGTGAGCCACAGCTTACCAATCAGAATTGCCCCACCCTTGTCGCTGAGACCTGCGTTTGCAGCACTCCACTTCATAGGAAAGTAGTCTGACAGACGATACGTCTGACTCTTGCCTCCCCATTCCTGCCCGTATTACCCAAAGGAGAGTAGAAGAACCTACAAGAACAGGTTGGGTTACAGTCATTATCTTCCATCCCACTCCCCATTCAGGCCACTACAGGACCCTTCCAGGGTGCCTCTCTGGGTTCTGGTGTTGGCTACTCACCCATGTTTCAAGAGCTTTCCTCAGTCATGCCACGTGAATGCCCCAGCTTACCCTACCTTGCTCCCAAGTTTGAATTCTTCAAGTCCCAGGTCACTTTTCTGGGCAACGTCATGTTTGACCAGGGACAAATGATAACTCCAGATAAGGAGAAGGCGATTTGTGAGTGGCCTACCCCCACTTCAGTAAAAAAATTGAGGAGTTTTTTGGGACGTGTAAGTTCCTCAAGAAGTTCACGCCAAATCTTTCTGAGGTGGCAGCGCCCTTGTATAGGGCTATTAGTGAAGAAGTGCTTCAGTGGTCCCCCGTTTTGGAGGATGCTTTCCAAGCTGTGAAGTGCACCCTGCTGTCCATGTCCATCCTTCACCATGTCGACTTTTTTCCAAAGAGTTTTTTGTGTCTACTGATGTCTCCAATTTCGCCATAGCGGCTGCCTTGTTACAAGTAGGCGAATATGGGATAGAGCATCCAGTGGGATATTTTTCTAGGAAAATGTCTCTGCCTGAGTTGAATTACGCTGCTTACAACAAGGAGTTACTAGCAGTGGTGGAGGCGCTGGTTTATTGGCTTCACCACTTGCATGGCTCCTCCCAACCTTTCCAAGTACGTACAGATTTTCGTGCCTTGCTGTACTACCGCATTCCTCATGTTCTAACCCCACGGCAGACCCGTTGGCATGAGACCTTTGCCCAATTTGCATTCTCTTATGAGTTTATCAAGGGCAAGTATAATGGTTTGGCGGATGCTTTAAGTCCCAACCCTGCTTTAGCTCCTTATCCAAAGGAGGTAGAAGTCCACAACACACAGGTGATGATCCCCATATAAAATTGTGTCTCAAAATTTCCTCTCCCCGGGCCAACGGGCCAGTGCTTACACATCTGAAAATGCGGAGGAAAATAGTATGTTCAAAAAAGGTAGTCCTTTCTCAGCCGCTATCAGCTGAATATACTATGGTACTTGTTAAGAGCGCTTTGATTTGGGAAGACTTATCCAGGGGTTATCACATAAAGGATGAGATGGTGTAATTTCAGGGACACCTATGGATTCCTGCTGGACCACTGCACCTGGAAATCATCCAGGACCATCATGATGGAATCACCATTGGTCATCATGGGAAATCAAAGACCTTGGAGTTGATACGTCGCACATACAATTGGAAGGGCTTGCCTGCTCAGGTGGGGCGGTATTGTAAAGAGTGCCTGATCTTCAATTTGATGAAACCAAATTTTCAACCTTTAGCGGAGTTGTTGGTTCAGTCCAAAAGGCTGATGGGCCTTGTACTTCCCTCTCAGTTGAATCATTGTGGAGTTGCCTGCCTTTGATGGTTATGATGCCATCATGGTGGTGGTGGACTGTTCTACGAAGTTCACCCACTTTATCCATGCAGAATGACAATAACTGCCGCTGAGATGGCCAAGCTTTTTGTCACACATGTGTTTGCGCTCCATGGGGTTCCCCAAGAAATTTATCAGTGACTGGGGACCTCAGTTTATTTCCATTTTTTGAGAAAAAAAGTTGTGTAAGACTCTTCATATTCGCCCTTGCCGTTCAACTGCCTATCACCCTCAATCAGATGGGCAGACTGAACGAGTGAACCAGTTCTTGGAACAGTTCCTGCAGTGTTACACCGCCGCAGATCATTCAGATTGGGTTTCTCACCTTCCTATGGCCCAATTTAGTTACAACAACACTTTGAACTCTTATATTGGTTGTGCCCCTTTTTTCCAACAATGGCTTTAACCCCGCCTTAAACATGAAGCCCAGCTGTGGATCTAAATTTGAAGCGGTGGTGGACTTTTCCAAGACTATCAAGAAAGTACGCCAGGGGGCTTCCAAGAGTTTGGAGGTGGCAATGAAAGTATATAAGGAGAATGCTGATGGTAAGCAATGAGTGGGTCCAATATACAAGGAAGGGGATCTCGTGATGCTTGATGCTCATAACATCCCTATCAAGCAGCCATGCAAAAAGCTGGGACCAAAGAGGATTGGCCCTTACTGCTTTGTTAGAAAGGTGGGCCATGCTTCATACCAGTTAGATCTTCCTTCTTTATTTCAGACCTTATCTGTCTTTCATGAGAGCAAATTGACGTTGTTTGAGGGCCCCCACCAGAGACTCCTGAGGCCTATCTCATTGATGGGGCGCCAGAGTGAAAAAGTGGAAGAGATAGTAGCCTCCCACCGTGTGAAGAGAAGACTTGAGTACCTAGTATCTTGGAAGGTGTTTGACGCTGCAGAGAACAGTTGGGTCCCAGCACGTGACTGTGTGCATGCCTAAGATCTGATTGAAGCTTTCCATAAGCGTTTCCCTTGGGCCGCTGGATATCAACACAAACCAACCATTGCTACAATGAAGTTGGCCCCAGCCCACAAGAACTTTTCCCTATTGCAAGCCCCTGGAGGGGGGGTTGATACCATCAGGAGGAGAGGGTAATGTCATGGTTAAATGACATGATAGTGGGGACCAACCCCAAGGATAAGGCTTGATGACAGGAGGCCCAGAAGGTGAAGCTTCAGGCCCTCCCTGACCTCAGGCACACAGTAGACCAACGCTGGGTACAAGCCAAATATGCCCCAGTTGGTACTAGTGAGGTGCCTAACGCCCAGCCACTTGCGTCAGCCCAGGCATTAAAATGGATGGTTTATTCTATTAATGAAGATAATTTGATTTGGTTAGTTAAGTAATGAGGTTTCAAAACCCATTACATCTATGAAATTACGCGTTTGGGTCAGATACAACTTCAATTGATAACTCAAGTGAAGTTGGTGTTGGTGTATAATAACAATTGAGATGTGAGTATCTGCCTATTGTCAAATCGGAGCTTAGTACCACTTTGGCAGACCCTGTATTACCCTGACAATGTTTATATTTGATTTTAATGACCAACGTTATTTGTTGGTCAACTTCCAATAAAGTTTTCCCAGTTTACAATTTATTTATGTTATTTCTGATGATCCTGTGTGAAAACCTCTTTGAGGAGGTCTCATGCTCTATTAACCTTGCCATTCTCTATAAAATCAAGCTATTTCCTAGTGCACCGTTGATTCGCCCAAGTCACTTAACCTGGGACGCTTACCCCCTTTCCCTTTGTGCACCATGTCGCTTTAGGTGGGTTATTTATTTTAAAGATCACACTTCTCTACTTAAGTTGTTATTGCTCCAGAACCCTCTACTGGGCTTCCAAAACTTTTGTACTAACAGCTAGTTCCCTGGCGGTGGTCCTGTGCATCAAGTACTACCACTCTAGGAACATGAGAGTTAAAGACACTCTCCTTACAATAACTAAAGGGCCAACTTTGAAATCAGTCAGGTCTATGACTTTTTGTACCCCACTATTAGCTTATAATTATAGGTCTGCACAACTAGACCAAGCCAAAATAGATATTCTATAAGAAATATTTTACATATTATAAGTGTTTGGCCTACATCTAATTTATATCTTTTACAAGTTAAATATGAAATGTTAAAATATATAAACAATATAGTTAATTACATGATAGTTTATTATTATAAATCAGTAAAGTATTAGTTAAATTTATTCTAGTATCTCAGCTTTAATAATTATGCTATCTGTAAAAATTAGAATTAGCAACAATGTACTTCATATCATACTTCTACATAGTTTTTTTAGTACTAGATGGTATATTTCTACATAGTTTTAAATTAGATAAACGCTTTAAAATGGTCATTATGTTATCCTCATATAATTTTTAGATATTAGATACCAAATGTATAATCTATAATATATATAAATGACCTCATTAATCAAAGTTTTCTCTTAAAGTGCAAAAGCTAGGAATTTAAATTTGGGTATGTATGTTCTGCTCAAAATTTTTAGCTCCACTAAAAACATTTATTTTTAGGTTTTTTATGTTTAATAAGTGAAAAGCAGTTGAAATATCACATTAATGGACAAGGTATTATAAAATGATTAAAATTTGAGAAAGATTTCAAACTGGAATCTTAAAAAACCAACAAACCTACTCCTGAATTTTTTTATATGCAGATTGCGTGATGAATAGCAAGTATATTAGGGACTTATTTTATACTTCAATTATAGTATAAAAATTTGCAAATCTATATCTATAATATATATAATAAACTTTTAATCAAGGAAACTTAATCCAAAAATGCTAATAAATTTCAATTTGACATAGAGGTTCTTCTAAATTTTTAGTTCTTCTTAGGAACCATTCTAATCTAGGTTTTAGGTTACATATGTAGATAAGTGGTTTCAAAGTTAATTTTTATATCTCATTATAAAACGGTTTTAAAGCTAAAACATGTATTTACAAGCTTATTTTATAAACCCAAAAAACCTGTGTTTATACATTTTTTATATATATGCAGCTTAAGTTAAGGATTATGGGATAGGTAAGTGATTTTATACTCAAATTCAACTGCAAAAAAATTATAAAGCTATATAATTTATTTATTTAAGCAATTTTCTCCATGTATTTAATTCACATAAGCTAGGATTTAAAATTTGAAATGGAGGAGCTTTTTAGTTAAGATAACTACTTAGTAACTATTTATAAAAAAAACTTTTTATATGTAACTCCTGGTTTTATTAAGTGAATATTTAAATTTAAATTTCTTACAAGGCATGCTGACCAGGGGATGGACATTACTGAAGCGCAGAAAGTGACAAAACAGAACAAAAAACTGAACTAACTAAATTCTCAGACTGAAAGAAAATGACCGTTCAAGGAACTGGCAGAACATGACAATTGAGTTACCAACCTACCAGATGGGACAGCGCTGAGGCGCTCATCCTACCATGGCGGAAGAGGAGGGGGGTTGGGGGCTCATTCTCAATCTCATTTGCCTCATCAGTGAGGGCATGATCCAAGGAGGAGAGCAAAGGGGTGGGGTGATCAGCAACATGGGGAGCGAGGTTGGTAACAAGCGGCTGCTTGAGGAATTGGTTGTACAACAGTAAGTCGCTGATGTACTTGGCAAGGGTGGCCTCCGCCTTAATGTGGAGGGCAGGGAGCTGGGACAGTGAAGCCATGGAGGCACAGGTAACCTGAGGGTTGGCTTGCGAGGCAGAAACCACTCTCTGGATAGCCTCCTTAGCACGCTTGTGGGAAATTTCAATGGACAATTTATGGTTTATGGGTGTGGATGGCTTGAGGATGGGGGCGGGATTTTAGTGGCTAGCGCTGCTACTGATGACTCTGCCATTTCATGGATAGAGGTTACATCAGGGTGGGTGGCTGCTGTGACAGCGAACTGGTGGTCTGAGCGGAAATCCATGGCATCCTGTTTTATTAAGTAAATAAACATCTAGTATAAACTGTCCCCTGGACGGTGTACCTCAAATAATATCTATTATAAATTAAATTTAAATCATATTAAGATATAAATCTCTTAAGCTAACAATTTACTACATAGATTTAGTGTGCATATGCCCCTTAATTGTTAGGTTCTGAAGTAGGTAGGGACTTTATATATCAATTTTTTAGCAAAAATAAAAAACTTTAATCCAATATATAAAAAACTAATTTTTCATATATTTTTTAAATTATATGAGATAAGAATATAAGATCTAATAAAGCAGTTTGAAGGTTTATAGGCACCTAATGAAGAACATATAGTAAACTGAATGAAGCACCTATTTATATATCCAAATAGTGAGCATTTTTATTGATCTACTTTAGCTAGCAGCTTAGTGTTTTTTATTAATTTAATAGTTTCATAAGGTTTGCTATTCAAGGGTAGTTAGCTAAACAGAGTATATCATATTATTAATCTGCTTCAGGGTTGGTCCATAACAGGTTCAAAACCTATACTGTTTAGGAAAAAGTATCATTTCCTTTCTTACTATATTATTCTTATTTTATTTTAGCTGAAATTAGATAAATATGGTGATATAAATTGAAAAGATATGGTGGTTGCCTAACAGGGTGAAACCTTTTAACACTCTGATGTGGGTTTGACATGTAACTGATTTGAAACCTATACTGTCTAGGATAGAAATTGGTTACCCTTATCCCCTTCTTAATTTTATATTTCTTTATAATGTTCAATATATATTAGTGTAAAAATAAATTATGATAAGGTAGTTGCCTATCAGGGCTTTTCCAACTACTACTAAATAATTACTTTATAATGGTTTTTAAGTGCTTATAGTTATTTAATTGAAATTATAAGCTCTATAGTTTTGGCTGAGTAGTTAATGGTTATTTATAACATATAATTTAAACCAATTCGAGTCATCTGACAGATAATAAACACTATGGCAAAGCGTGAAAATCTGGAAGCTAATATTAGATATGTGCTTTTGTTTCTCTTAATTAATTAAATAAAAAAAGTTGAATGTATAGTCATAAAGGATTTACAATCACTATACTAATGAGCATTATGTTAATTATACCATCATTAACAGAATGCTCTGAGTAATAATTTACACTTATCTGATATATATGTATGCTAATAAACAATGCTAAAATTTAAAAACTAAAAAAGAATAAAGTGACAAGAGGAACGCCTAACTTTGGTTCTAAGCTATCATATAAACAAAAAGTCCACATAAGACTTTTTAAGGTCAATGCGGCTAAAGCAAATAAAGTGGATATATGCCAGACTACCTTTAAAGTAATTTTTACTCAATGCGCTGCAACTAAGAATAAAAATAATCCTTTTTAAGGTTATGTCCGAGCTTTTTTAAATAAGATAGCTTTGGACCTATACAAGGTTTAAATCAAGGCAACAACCTGTATAATTTTTTCTATCATAAATCCTAGGTTGAGACTTATGCCTAACTATTAAAGTTTTATAAAGTAAACTTTCTAATTAAGAGAATCTACTTTGGTATTGGATGGCTGAGAATAAAATACTCTATTTGTACCTCATTAACATCTAGGGGTTACTTATAATGAGTTTTTGATAACAATTACAAATCTTTGTTTATTGCTGTTGTTTTTTAGATTATCACTATATATTAGCCCATTGCATTAATTTCCATGCAAAAGGCAAAGCTCTTAAGTATAATAAGTTATAAAAAATGTTGAGAATACAGTTTCCACACAACTGGTATATATAGATGTTTCAAGAAGGTCCATCAGAAAGCTTAAATTATATGTTTTTGGGACTCTATGTAAATCATATAAACATTTTAGATTTTAAGGTCACTCATTAAGTTTCCTCAATTTATGTGTATTTAACTAACTGAAGCAAGACAACTGAGGGGACAGACAATACTAATATATGTAATGGGATAGGGGGAGGTGAAATATAGCAAGGTTTAGCAAGGTTTAGGCACCCAAGAGTAGATGAGCTACCACAGTTGCTAGCTGGTACCACCAGGTAAAATTATAGAATTGAATTCCTTACTATGAATGGGTATCCCCTGTTAGGGAGCAGTTGTGGAGGAATGGGTCCATATGCAGAAACCAGACTGGGAACCATGATCCAACAAGTTGTTGTTGCTTTAGCCTCATTTATCCATAAAGCCAGGTGTTAGTATTTTGCCCGTATTTCCAGCAGACTAAATTACCAGAGATTGCTAGGGGATAATTCCCTAATGTAAAGTGAATTGGAAATTGTTTGACCTGGATTTTGGAGTAACTATATTTGGGGGTTTTGGGGATATTCACCTGGTCATATATGTCAGGGATCAATCTGGACAAATGCTTGAGATCTCTTCAGGTGGAGTTGCCAACGAAATAGGGGCATCTGATAGTGATTAGCTATCAGGTGTATCAATTAGGATTGGTTGGGTTTCATCACCAACAGATTGGGAATGTAAGGATTAAGTTGTGAGGTGAGTGATGCCACCTTCAACTAGCAAATTGATCAGTTGGTTTGCGACCTGCCTTAATGGGTAACAAGTACCATTACCTAAGCAGGTTGCTTGCCAAATATGGCTGGTTTTCTTGGATTGAGAGGAGGACTTTAGGGATACATTTTCCAACTCTTTTCATTTTAGGTCTTGAGGATGTCCAACGACAGAACACTAGCTAAGATGGGGAAGACCATTGCTGCTGAGATGAGGATGGGTAGTTCAATGGCAAGGCTGCCGTTTCATCAAGAAGATGCCAACTGAGGGTTTGGAGCCAAATTCCCCACTATATATTCCCTAAAGAATTAGCTAATAAAAGATCATCATCAATTACAGATCAATTACCAGAGTAGTATCTTAGTATACTTTATTAGAATCCATTTCAAGTTTTATTCCTTCTCAAGAAAATTATTGCTTTGTGATCTAATTGGGAGACTCTTTAGGATAAAGATTAAGGATTTGAGCATGGGAAAGAGAAGAAGCTGAATTGAATCAGGAAACGTTTCCAACTGTGTGTCACAGAGAAAATATAAACAGGTATCTGAGCATAGATCAAGTTAAGTGTACCAGGGAACAAAGCTTTATTTAGGACATCATAAGTATTTTGAGAGAAAATACAAGACCGATTGTTGGACCATTTTCTTGTACTTAAATTCAACTACGGATAATAGTCTCCATATTATTATCAACAATTATATTTTGCTATCAAAAAATGCAGAGAATTGTACAACAATATGAACCAGTGCAGTTAATCTTTATAGGAAATATAATGAGAATCATCATAAAACCTATAAATTTCAACACCAGGCTTTAAAGTGTTTTAGTAGTTGTAGGTGAAATCTGCTGACTGTCCCATGGATGGTGGTCATGGTTCCCTTGAAGGCATCCAGTGCTATGGTGTCGATTGTCCACATTGCAATGGCGACTATCATGGGGCAGAGTGCGAGTGGTATTGGGGATCCAAGTTGGAGTGCAAGGAGGCTTCTGGAGATTGACAGCTCAAGGCCATTTTGGGTACTTAGCAGACGTGCAACTTCTCGCCATATGGCTTAAATGGGGGGCATGATTCTAGGCGGTGGTGCAGGGTGCCATCCCCTCCACATACTGCACATGCTACATGGAGGTAGTTGGTGCGATCTGCTGTTCTGTAGGGCTTTCTGAGGCAACTCCAGGTGTTAGCTCTTACCCTTAGCTGGAGAAGTGGATGATGCTCTAGCCTCAATATTGCCTTCTGTGTTGTGAGATCATATGGGATGTCTAAAGCATCTAGGTTTTCGATTCTCTTGATGATTGGGGCCACAGAGTGCATGTCCCTCTGGTTTCCTTAGCGTGAAGTGAGCTCTGCGACTTCCCCTTCCCTGACTAGTGCCTGTGATAGTGACGGTCCACCCCAAGTGCCAAATGGTGTGGAGAAGGCGTTTAAAGTGAAGGGGGTTACATGTGGGCCCACTGTGTTGGGGAGGTTTGCAAGGTATGTGAGGAGGCTGGACAGGTTGTGTGGATTGGATATTTTTAGCGCCTGTGCAAAGTTGGCCCAGACGCTCTAAATCATTGTTATTGTGGGAGGTCTGGGACTAAAACTTTCTTTATCCAGGTGCCCAATATACGATTGACATGGACCTTAAAGTCTATTAGGCCCATGCCTCCTCTGGAGCGTGGGCAAAAAGTGTTTCCCCATATGGGTGGCCGGGATCCAGGCCACAACCATCCCTGGAAAAGTGCGTGGATTGAGGATATGAATGTAGGTGAGAAGGAGATTGCATGCGCAGGGAACCACAGCATCGGGAGGATGAGTGAGTTAGCAACTGTTACTCGCCCAGTTAGTCCTGGAATCTTCCCTTGAGGGAGGCGATGCGGTTGGATACCCACTGTAGTAGGTTGTTCTCAATTGTCTCATTGGCATACCCCCTGTTTTCAGCCATATCCCAAGGTGGCGGACAGGGTTTGTTGTAGGAGGTGATGTGAAGGGTAGGATGAGTGGGTTGTTCCTCGTGGGGGGCTGTGGGGTTTGGGTGTTGTGATCCAGTTGTTAATCTAATTTCCTAGGAGGATTATTGCTGTTTTCCTTTTATTAAAAAATGCATTGCTCACAATGGAATATTCCTTTAGGATGCAATTTAGCTGTCGGGCATCTTTTTTTGTCAGCTATACATTTCACAAAGTAATCCGTAAAGGCTAGTATCTTGATGGTGACTGGCCTTGTGAGGTTATGCCCATGAGGCGTGAGTCAGTGATGCGAAAGAAGTGGATCAAAGCTGAAGTTATACAGCAGTGGTCTGAACGGATCCCCTTGCTTGAGCCCTCTGCATGGTGTGATCTTGTTGGTTAAAAAGCCAGCGCCGCATACAGCCATGAATGTGGATTCTGTGAGGAGCATCGCCCAGTTTATGAACTTGGGTGGGTTTTTAAGGCGCTTAGGCATTCCTTTAGGTACGGCCAGCTATTGTGATCATATGCCATCTCCTGGTCTAGAAATACCAGGGCTCTGTTGCTTTTATAATGACATATGTTGGAGAGGGATTGTATATTGGTCCAGATTTGAGTGCCCTGGTGTAAACCCAAATTGATTGGGCGACAGGACTTTGGAGGCTATTGTTCCTAATCTGGTTGCTAAAATGTTTGTGAATAGTTTTTTATCAGTGTTAGAGAGTGAAAAAGAGCGCCAGTTGGTTAAATCCAGTTTGTAGCCCTTTTTAAACAGGGTTATGAAATAGGAGTCCTGGCCACCTGGTAGGAGGCGTGTCTCCAGCAGGCACAGGTTCATTGATATCAAGAGGAGGGGGGCTATTTGCTTAAAGTATTTTTTTGTAGAATTCGTAGGGTATCCCATTAGGCCCTGGCATTTCCAACGTGGTGCACCGCAGACTGTGTCCCAGAGATCCTCCTGCGTGATTAGGTTTAGGAGGTTATTGTCTGGAGGTGTGCTTTGTATTCTGTCGCTGTGTATTAGTTTTTTAATTTTTTAGGTTAGTTGATGTGTCACAGTATAGTTCAGTGTATTAGTGGTGTACTTCCACCTTGACCTCTTATAGGTCAGTTGCCACGCTGCCGTCATCTTTGTGGACCTGTGTGCATTCAGGCTGGTTGCCTCAGGAGTGGAATTGGCAGAAGAAATATGTCAAGCAGGCTAAGCCTTCTTTTATGAAATTTCCTTTTCTTGATACTTTGATTCTGTGCTGGTGTTCAAAGATGAGGGCTTTTAGTTGGGCGGATATTTCCTCCCATTTGTGCCCCCAGTTGGGGCTATAGCTGTACTTTAGGTGTTGAGCTCATGGTCCAGTTCCGTCAAGGTGCGTCTGATTGTGGCTGTGTCAGTGATGTACTTACGTGAGGCAAGATGTCAAGTTTTTATTTTTTTAGTCAGTTTTAAATGTTTGTCATGATTTGATGGGATCCAATATGAACAGGGTTGCAAATTCTGGGTTCATGGCCTTGTGTTCGACCCAGTCAGATATTTTGGGCAATTTTATGTTCTCCGGGTATAGCTTCCTCCAGGTCAACATCTGTGTGTGAGTTTGGGTTACTAAGAGCTGCATCAAAATTAGTCAATGGTCAGAGAAATTGATCTTTTTTGTTGCGAAGTTGGAGATAGTCAAATGGTGGGTTTTCAGTGTGAGGATGTAGTTGATGCAGCTAATTGAGTTGAGCATTCCCTCAGGTATGTTGGGGTGGGTCATGTGGGGAAGGAATGGTTACTCAGGGGGAGAGTACATATGTGCCTAGGATGCCTTTATTACACAGAACTCAATGTGCCACGGTGGGTATCCCCTGGGATTAAGCCATCGATCTGTATTGGGGTTATCCCTGCAGTTGAAATCGCCCAACAGGATAGTATATGGTGGGAGGTTGAGTGTAGGGATAGCTTTGAGGAGTTGTTTCCTCTTGGCTGTGGTGCATGGTGCATGATACATGCTATTAAAAACGTTTCCTCTTAGTTTTTAATCATTGCTGCCAGGATGCAGATGTGCAGATATGAAGAGGAGTTGATAATTTTTAATTTTTGTTATTTTGGACAACCACCCTGCTGTGGGACATCCATACCAATTGGGGTGGTTAGACCCTGGCTGACCAGGATCCCTCTTGCCCTCAGTAGACAGTGGGTTTTTTGAATGGCCAAGATGTCTACAGTGGGTTTTCGCAGGAAGTCCATATTTTTGGCTTGGGATGCTTGAGCCCTGGACCCTGCGATTTTTAGAATCCCTATTGACACTGAGATGCCCACGGCGTCTCAAGAGCAGTAGGTAGGGCAAACTGGCCCAAACCCACCGTTCATTGCCTGAACTTGCTCTGTGTCATTGGGTCAGACCACTCTGAGTCGAAGCCCAATTGCTTACCTTGTGTCAATTTTGGGCAGGTCTTGCAGATTTTAGGGTTTGAATTAGATTTTTCTGCTCAAAGGCTCTTTGTGATTTAGTGTGGTGTGCTTATTGGATTATGTGGTTTTGGGGTTTGACTTCTAAATTGGGTCCCACATTTTCGCCCACAGTGAAGCTGAATTGTTCTGGTAAGTTTGTTTGATTGATATCACATGGTGATCAGTCTAATTATTGAAATTTTTTTTCAGATTGGGCATTCTGCTTTTATTTTGGGTGCTCAGTTAATTTTCTCCATGGCCTCCTCATCTTAGGAATTTTGTTCTTATTGGATGGCTTGGTTGATTTACTCTATGTCCTCCTGGATTTGGCTGGGGTTGATGGAGGAGGCTTCGAATGATGCAGCCTTGGCTGCTGCCTGCTTGCAGGCCTTCTGTACCTGTTTGCATAGTTTGGGTGATACTGGGTATATGAGGATGTAGTGCCTATCCTCTCCCCAGAGGAAGGCGTGGTTGGCATAAATCATTTTTCCAAAGGTTTCTTTATCTTTGTCCATGGCATCATCACAGAATTCTGGGGCCAAGATGCCCTCCTTCACGGGGCATGCATGTTCCTAGTGCCCCAATGCAGTGCAATGGTTGCAGTCAGGTGGTGCGAATTCTAGTGTGATGCGGAATGGATTTGACACTCTCCCATCTGGGAGGTAAAGCACCTCTGTGTGGGATTTTTGTAAGGTCTGCAGCTACATCAGGGAATGGGTTGATCACGGCGATTGCTTTTCCTGTGCACAAGTTCAGCATCAGGTGATATCGTTGTGATTCTAATTTCTTTATTTCTCTGTAGCTTTGAAGTCCAAATCAGAGCTCCTCTTTGCTTAGCTTGTAGGGAAGGTTGTTAGTGAGTGAGTCAAAGGAGATGAACAAATTGTTCATTTTGTTCCATCTGGTGTGCATGGTGTGCACAATTTATTTGCCCTTGGGGAGGGCAATTTCAATTCAGCTTTTTTGGTGGAATCTGCATCTTCTTCAGTTTTAAAACCCATATCAATCCAGTCTTGGTGGATGGTATGGATTGTAATGTACACCACGTGGGGGAAAAGGGAGGACTGTGCATCGCCCACTTTCTCCCACAGAGTTGGGGACTTGAACTTAAGAAAAGTCGGAGCCCATGCTTAAACTTTAATAGGGGTTGGGCATATTGGATTTCCATGTATTGATTTTGTTTTGTGGTAAACTCCACAAACCCAGATGGTGTTTAAGTTTGTGTTTCCTTGGTGGCATTGGTTCCCGTCCCCCTCCAGGGCATTTCTTGCCCTTTGGTACACCACTTTTTCCAATGCCTGATATGGCTTTCTCCCAGTTTAATTGGGATTTGTTGAAATCGCCCATCTCACCTGTGTAATTATCAAAAAATTTCCGTTTTTATTCGAATTGTAGTAATTAATGTTATCATTATGGGAAAGAAAAGCTTCCTCAATATATGTTGATACTATAAGAACCTAAAAGTTTATCAATGTGATGGATAAAGAGGACCCAACCATCACAGATGAGGTTATAAGATTTGATATTTCTTTGCTTCATAAAACTGATAGCTGGACCCAAAATGTTTAACTTAGGGTAAACTAATTCTATACAATGCCAAACTTATATATGAATATAATAATAGTGCTTAACAAAGGCAATATAAATATTGGAAACAATTTAATTATAGCTATCTTATATTGGATAGTAGCTAAATTAATTTTTCTAATGGTATATAATAAGATTAGAGATATAATATATGGTTTGCTAAATTTAAATAGTATAATTCAATTTTTCTAAAAATTAAGTTAACTAAATCATTAACCATGATAATATATAATTGCCTTATAACCACTTTTCTTGTTGCAACAACTATTGCAACTGATTCAATTCAAGGCTCTTAGATTAATAATCTAAATTGGCGAATATAAATGAGCGCCCAAATCATTTTAAGGCTTATAAAAGTGTGTTAAAGGCACAAGGACAGTATTTGCACCTTCCAAGGTTAAAAACGCTTTAGAGAATTGAGAGGACAAGCACAAAGTAAAAAGCCTGTGGTGAATTACCCACCAGAAATTTTATAATGGAAAACCAAGTGAAAAGAGTATGTCAATATGCCCCATTCTCAATTGTTGTCATAAGTGGGATATGGTCTTCAAATTTTCCTGGGGATGGGCTTAACGGCCTGTGGGAAAAGTTTTATGAAGGTTTGCACCTATTTTTCTGCACGCCATTTATATAGCACCTCACTCTATGACCTGTTTGTTTAAACTTGGGTTCAAAATGGAAGTATAGGCAACCAATGCTGCACAGATGCACATCGTGATTGACCTCCCTGATAGTCAATGGGTGGTTGATATGAAGCGCACGTGCTGGACACACTCTAAATAAAACTTTATTTCTTTTGATCACCTCCCTACAACAGGGCTTGCAAGATCAAGCAACACCTCTGTTCTAGTCTTGGCACCTACGATAAATTAATTTAATATAAAATAATTTATTGTGGGGAAGGCCAACCAGGAGACACCTCCAAAAGTAAACATAAAAGAAAACGAAACTCATTAACAGGGGCGCCCCAGAGAAGCGATGCTATCTCCCGTTGCCAGCGGGAACGCCACTATGGGGAGGAGGGGGGAACGTGTAAAGGGGCCGTAACCACAATTGAACACGTGTGGAGGAAGGGGTCCGCGTTGATAAACCAAACTACGAACCAGGAGGAGACCAGCTGATGGCGACGTGGTGGGAGGTACCCAAACATCCACGCTTGAAAGTGGTCCACCAAATGGGACTGGAATCTGTGGACAGCTTCTGAGAGAGTGGGGGTGGAGCCTACGATGGCATCCAAGACAATCGTGTGGATAGTCCACATGGCGATTGTGACCACCAGAGCACAGAGGGAGGGTGGAAGAGGGGATACCATGGATATAGCAAACATATCCCTTGACAGGCTGAAGGAATGTGCCTGATCCTGGCCCAGCAGAAGTTGAACTTCGCGCCATATCGCTACAGAGTTAAGGCACTTCTCCAGGCGGTGGAACAGCGTTCCATACTGGCCACACATGACGCAGGATGAGTGTAAAGCGTTAGAGCACTCAGCCGTATGATACACACACCTCAGGCAGCGCCACACATGTGAACAGATATGAGGCAGCAACAGGGGGTGGTGTGCGTATTTCCAAATAGTCTTCTGGGTCTCAAGGGAATAAGGGATGTCCATCATGTCCAGATAGTACACCCCGGATAGGACATGGGGCCGTGTGGGGATCAAGCCATCTTGAATGGGTAGCCCCTGTACCTCCTGTGTGAACCAAGGAGAGGGGCGGCCTCTCTGGGATGTGTGTCCACAAATACGGATTCTCCACTCAGCGCTCCACATGGAGAGGAGGATTCGTTTGAAGTGGGATTTAGTACCATGAGGACCTGTGGCCAATGGGTGGGAAGCCAGATATTTCATCAAGGAGTGGGGGTTCGACAGATTGGTAAGGCCCAGGGCGTGGGAGAAGTTTGAGCGGGCTGCGCGGGATCAGTGTTGGTAGGGGAGCATAGGGGCAGTGATGGCCGCAATCCAGGTGCCCAGGATCTTGGCAGCATGGGCTTTAAAGTCGAGCAGTCCCATGCCACCATGATGACAAGGGCCAAACATGACCTCAAGCCGCACTGGCAGTGGGCGGCCTGATCAGAGCCACCTTTGTAGAAGGGCTTACATAGATTTGAAAAAACCTAGGGAGAAGGCGATGGCGTGGGCTCCAAACCAGACTTTGGAGAGGAGCATAGAGTTGGCTAAAACAATGATGCCAGTAAGGGAAGTGGGGTGAGCTCAGAGGGAGGCAATGCGCTTCGTCACGTTGTCTAGAATATGACTTTCCATTACTGCTGAGGCATACCCGCCTGCCTCCACCCACACGCCCAGATGGTGGACAGGCCCTATGGTAGGGCGTGGCACGAAGGGGAGCATCAGTGGGGCGGTGTGGGGTGGGAAGGGAAGGGAAGGCGAGCACGTGTGCGAGCAGATGGGTCAGGCTGAGCACTGGTCGCTGGGGCCCAGCAGGTTTGATACCGACCAAGGAGGATGAATTCGTTTTTGGAGGCGTTCAGTGCAGCATTACTTGCCCGGGAATACACCTGGATGAGAGCTTCAAGCGCGCGTGCATCTTGATTATTAGACACCCCGACCACACAATCATCTGCAAAGGCCATCATCTTAACTGGGGCTGGCCTGGTACATGGACCCCAGTGAGGCGGGCATTCACGTTTCAAAGTAGTGGGTCAAGGCTGAAGTTATATAAGAGTGGGCTAAGGGGGTCCCCTTGGCGTAAGCCCCTTTGAGGGCGGACTACTTCCGTGAGGAAGCCAGGGCCACACATTGCCATTGTTTGAAGAATTCATAAGCATCATCGCCCAGCTGATGAAGCGAGTGGGTAAGCGAAATTGGTGGAGGCAGGCCCTGAGGTATTCCCAGTTTACTTTATCATAGGCCTTCTGTTGGTCCAAGGATACAAGTGCCCCAGAGGCTGTGGACTGGCATGCGTTAGCCACAGTGTGCACGTTGTCCCAAATCGACCTTCTGGGTATGAAACCGAATTGTTTTGGGGAGATGGTGGCAGAGGCTACAATCCCTAGACGGTTAGCCATGATTTTAGTTAAAATCTTTGTATCCATGTTAGTTAAAAAATGGGGAACCAGTTGGCTAGGTCTAGCTTATCCCCTTCCTTGAAGAGTGTGATGCTGAAGGCCTCTTGCTCTCCTGGTAGAAGGCGCATATCCAGAAGGCTCTGGTTAAGGGAGGCAAGCAGCATTGGGGATATATATTGAAGTACTTTTTATAGAACTCATACGGAATGCCATCAGGGCCTGGCATTTCTGATTTGGTGCACCGCGGACGGTGGACCAGAGTTCGTCTGGAGTAATCAAATTCATTAACTCCAGGTATCAGGAAATGGTGAAGATGTGAGTGCTATTGAGAAATTTCGCCATTTCAGCCGCTGAATTGGATCAGGTTGGTACAGCTCAGAGTAATACTTTTGCATTTTGATCGCCACTTTGGCTGGCATATCCGTGACAGAAACATCTGACCTCTGCACCTGTGTGCAGGCCACGCTCTAGCACGGTGCGAAGAATTTTTTAAAAAAATAATTGGAGCTCGTGCCGCCCTCTGTAATGTGTTTGGACCTGTACTGAACACAAACCCGATGTTTGTGTTGCCTTTCAAGCGCGTAGAAGTGGGTGGCTGCCTCTTCTCACTTTTGGCCCCATGCAGGGCTGTAGCCCATGGCTGGGATGTTGGACTCCAGGTGTGCCAACTCAGCCAGAGCGCGCGAGATGACAGCTGATGTAGCTCATGAGTGTCAGGAGGAGAGGTGGCAAACATGGCAGATGGTATCCGCTTTGAAGGCTGACCATGTGGAAATTGGGTTCGCACAAAAATGGTGTAATAAACTCTTTTACCAAAGTCGCTGATTCCACCCATGTGGAAAATCCTGGTGACACAAGTGTGGGTAGCGGAGTTTGCACCATTGTGGAGCCCTAGCCACTGTGACGGGTAAGTGGTAGGTTATTGAGACCATCCAGTGATCGGAGAATTTGATTTTTGATGTGTGGAAGTGGGAAATATGGGATCAAAATTGCACCAGCGCGAGGATAAGATCAATGCGGGACATGAACCTTAATTGGCCATTGTGGACGTGGGGGCGCGTCATGTTCTCGAGCAGCAGAGCTTGCTGTGGCAGTGCATCTAACAACCCAAGGGTGGCCTTTAGAATGCGAAGTTCTACGTGACCCTGGGGGGCGTGGGATGAGGAAGGCCAGCGGTACATGGATATGTTTAACCAACAGTTCATGTCACCAACTACAAAAGGGTCAGGGGTAATGGAAGGGATTTGACCAATGAGAAAAATTCCCGACGTTCTCATGCACAGGTCAAGGCATAAATTTTGACAATAGCGTGCGCCATGTTGACCCATAAAACGTGACAATGAGGACTTGGCCATTGAGGAAGGATTCTGACAATAAAAATTGTAAAAAATTGTTTTTCTGGTCAAGCATCCCACAGTGCTCAGATCAGAAGGAAAGGGAAGGGAGGAGCATGGTTTTCCAAGCGTCCTTGGAACCTCGTGGACAGTGGGACTTCTGGATGGCCAGGATGTCCAAAGGTAAATTTTTTTGTAAAAAACTCAGTTTCCTAGCCTAGGATGGTGAGGCTTTGAGTCCAGCGATGTTCAACGTCCTTAAAGTGAAGGCTTCCCCCATCACATCTTAGGTGCAAGGGGGTGGGCACCTGGGCCCACCAGCCTCCTCTGGATCCCCATGGGCCTGCACGGCGGCGTGGGTGTTTGCAGCAATTCTATCAGAAGATTTGTTAATTTTAGTAGACAGGTTCGCGTTGGCTTTTGCCTTCACTTTTGGTTTCCCCACTGTCAAACAAATTTTTTGCGGTGCAGACGAGTTTGGTGCACCAACGTTTGGGTCAAAATTTTTTTCAGGTAGGTTGGAGACCAAATTGGCTCCTATTGGGGCTTGGTTGCAAAGGTCGGGTGAGATTGAGTTGCCCATCAGATCCTCAGATTGGGTGGCCCAATTGGCTTGGGCATCCCAATCTGATTGGTTGATAGATTCCTAAATTGCTTCCAACGCAAAGTTTCAATGTTCTCCTGGCGTTGGGAGTGTGGTATAGTGGAGGCGATCTTGGCCGCTTCCTTGGCTGTGGCCTGGCGGGCCTGTTTGGCCTTCTTTCACTCTTGAAGGGAGACAGGATTTACTAGTAAGTAGCAGCCTTGTGCTCCCCACGGGAAGGCCTCTTTGGTACTGGTGGTTGGTTCATAGTGAGCCTCCCCGTTGGTCATGGCCACCGAGGGGTTCTCTTAGATTGTGATGCCCTCCTTGGTGGGGCATGCATGTGCCTTATGGCTGAACGCGTCACAGTGGGTGCAGATGGGGGGGTGCGCTGTTCATGGTTACCCGGAAAGGTTGGGTGATATGCCCTTTGATATTAATAAAAGTGGAGTGTGGGATCTAGGTTAGATCCTTTGCAATCTCCTTAGTTGGGGTCAGAACTGCAATGGCTTTGCCAGTGCACAGGTGTGGCATCGGCATAAAGTGTTGCATCTCAAAGGATTGTATTTCGCCATATATGGTGAGACCAGTTTTTAGGTGCTGCTCCAGAATGGCACAATTGACCTTAGTGGGAAAAAAGTTGAACGTGAGGAAAATTTGGCTGGATTTTTTCCATCTGGTCGCTTAGTTTTGATGACCCGCTGCCCTTCAGGGAGGTCAATCACAACGTGCACCGCAGCAGCTTTGTCTGCTGCCTCCTTGTTTTTGAAACCAAGATCCAGCCAACCACGTGACATGGAGTGAGGTGTGATGTACACCGCGGTCAGGAAATAAGTGTGCACATCCCCACAAAATTTCCTCAAAACGCTGTTTGTTGAATATCCAGGAACACCCAGACTCTGTATTCCACCGACAAGAGTGGTTGAAAGTGCGGTGTGTTGATGTACTGGTTACATCGCGCCTGCCAAGTGAGGATTTCTGGGGAAACCTTAACCACCAGTTTTTTATTTTTCTCTAATTCGCCAGTTTCTCTGGGGCATTTGCAAACGTTGGAAGTCGTGGGCCTACCACCTGTGCCTTTTACCTTACTTGCCCAACTGCTTCCTGACATGGGCGCAAACTAATCTCCTCTGTGAGATTAGCAAACTATATTCAGACTTGAATTGAATAAGTTGCAAAAGTGATTGCAACAAGAGAGAAAAGTGCCTACGAGAAATTAAATCATTCAAAATTCAATGCTTTTCATTATGCCTACCCTTATTATAGGTAAGGCTATTGCATTAAAAACTTGAAAAAAAATATCACAGAGGATTTTACTAAAATCCCCTATTCCACTACCTTCATTATTAATGGGAAGCAGACTTAAGATTTCCGGGCATCAGTTGATAGTGTACCGCCCATATGCACCTTTTTCCATGCTTTTGATCACAAAGTCCACACCTGTCCTGTCTAAGAGGGCGTAAAAATTATGAGTATATCTTTGAGGCAATAACAAAACCACCACCAACAACATGTGGATGGTAGATAGTACTCTCGCCTTTCATTAGGTGAATTAGTCATTATACTGAGATACAGCCTGTTTACCCACTGGAACATAAGAAGACTAAACAGGTCCATAGAGCACCTGCTAAGGTGACGGCATTGGTGGTGATCTCAATATCGCTTGAACATATTCAGGCTGAAAAGGTAGAACTTTCTGCATATGGCTAATCCTAATCCAACAGCCAATTGGATTGTCAAACAATCTGCCATCAGCCCAACTATCAGGGCTTTGCACACCCACGCATGCAACCTGCACACTGACTGGAACTGTTTTTTCATAACCAATCCCAACTGCATTAGATGAACCCACTAATGGTCCATTATAAGCACACCTGGACAGAAAATACGTGCACCCAAAATAAAAAACCCAAACCAGCAGGCTTGAAAGTTGCTGACTACACTCCTGTCCCTGTGCACCAGTATGGTACTCACAATAAAGATGCATTGGTGCCCATGAAAAGTGAAGGGGTAGGGCTGGGGCCCTCCCTATCACTCTTGAGGCGCAATGAGCATCTCAGTAGAAATTTGACATTGGACATCGCAAAACTCAAGGCCTCTCCATCTAAAGATAAGAAACTGAGTTTCTTGAAAAACTTACCTGTAGAAATCATAGCAATACAGAAATCCCACTGTCCTTTAGGAGATAAGCATGCATGGTCACGCATGCTCCTCCATACTGTCATTTTGGTCGCCACATTGTGGGGTGCTTTTACAGCCAAACAGTATTTTAGTTTTATATCTCATAAATCTCTTTATGAAAGCCAAATACTGGCTGTTAGGTTCTCATGGTGTAAAAAGTTCCACACAATTGCCAGCATTTATGCCCTGACCTGTGCACAAGTTCAGAGGTCATTATACACGATGCTATATTTTCACTTCCACCTAATACCTTCATGTTTGGTGATATCAATTGTTAGGAAAACCAAACCACAGACCAGTGGCCTTCTACAGTTGATCCCCCTCAGACACAATTTTAAACTTCTCATCCTGCTGCTGCCCTAGGCTTCAATGACACCATTTCAAAACACTTTTCCCTTCTCTCTAACATGACTCTCTTTATGTGCACAACAGGCAGTTGCTGTCTGTCATGCATAGACCTCATACGTGCATCATTTGAGTCTAATCCCCAAATTTCAAAAATCACCACCCTTAAAATTGAATTCTCCAACCAAAATTGGTTTTGGTGTAATATTTCCTTATGCTCAGAGGCACAGGTGCTCAGATGGAGTAAAATTTTCATGGTAAACCTTGCTTTGCCCAAGTTCCCATACTGAGGTAAAACTGTAACTTTTTCATAGGATGTTTATGACTCCATTCTAAGCCAATTGTCACGCCGCATAGTCTTCTTTTAAGTCACACAGTTTTCAGGCTCACCACACATTGATGCGGCATTCCTGTGCTGACTCAGATGTTTTTGTCATACTCTAGTGGAAGTGAATCACCTGAGGAGCAATGTCCCTGCTGCAGGTTACAGCCCTGCATTGGGCCGCAAGTGGGCTGAGGTATCAGCCTGCTTGAATGCACTAGTAAGAGAACACCAACGTCGGGTTATTATTTCAGTCCAAACCCAAAAAATTATGGTGGGAACTTTTTTCGCCTATTTCTTCTACTAGATATCTCTCTTAAACAAAAACCTGGCCTGTACCAGGTTTTGAAGATGGAAAATTCCATTGCAAATTTTCTGGAGGAAGTATCCAAGGAAATTCACAATTTCCATTCTAAGTTGTACAGCCTGACTGCCATGAAAGCAGCAAATGAGATTTTGACTGGACTGCCAGTTGGGGTGCGTGAGCGCTTAGAAGTTAAACCAGAATGTTAAAGGCACTTCTGCTTGGATGACTTGAAGGTGGGCGAACCACTAACGGTGACTCAAGATGGTGGTAAAAAACCAGAACACAACCAGGTCATTGCCACTATGGAGCTGGCGGATTTGAACATGGAAATATTTTGGCTACAAAAATGGGGATGGGTTCTGTCGCAGAATTTTTGGAGAGAGGGCTGGTGGCGAGATTATGGAATCTCGCCAAGTGGGAAGGTAAGCCTTCACCAAGAGTGACGGATCCTGATGCCAAATAGCTTTTGCAAGCGGAAAATGTCTAAGGATGTCCAAGTACAGTATGCCCAATCCAAGAAAGTAGGAAAAATTGTTGTTATGATGGCTATGAGGGCCCAGTCATTGCGAAAACCAAAAATAACCTTCAGAGCTGGGTTTTAAGGCAGATACCAAGAGAAAAATTTCCAGTAAGTACTTATTCAATGAAAAAGTTTCTTAATTTAAATTAAGTAAAGAATTGACCAAGAAACATAAATTTTCAGGGATAATTATTTTAATACCTGGACTCTTTAGGGGAGTAAGATGATGTGCATGGTAATGAAAATTAAAATTCTAACTGAGAGTGGCAGAACTCTAGTGAGAATTGTTCAGATGCGGACATGTCAGCGGAAGACCAATTTATCTCAATTCAGCCTCTGGTGCCCAAATATCTTTATTAGTGTGATTGCACTTGCTCAAATGGCGGCATTCATTTGATGGGTGGCGGAGTACTCCCAGTACCATTTGACGTAGGGATGGTCCCAATTAGTAGGAAACGGGTTCAGGACACCTGACCCAATTGCACCAAGTTTCTTCAGTTCATGTACTTATTTTTAGATTCTGGTGGAACTTTGCCTCATATTTAAGGGGAGGGTTTTTTTTCTTCGTTGATCTTTTAGAATTCAAACCCAGTGTCAGGGAGGACTTATTTTTCTCTTCCCAACGTTGGTCCTTCTCTGCTGTGACTTTGGTGAACCACCTTGATGTGTGCATTATTTAGCCAGTCATCAGTGTGGAAATGGCGGAGGAACCTTCAGGGGGTAGGTTTTAACCCACCACTTGTCTACCACATGCCTGAGATCACTCTGTGTGACGAGGGGGACAGTTACCCTCTTTGGACCCTTCATGGTGGGGAATGGGAACACCTCCCAGTCCAAGTGCAGGGGGCGCTCCCCCAGACTAACATTATCCTTCCCTTTTCCAAGAGGGGGAGCATCACCACCAGGAAACTGGATAAGGGAAATGATCTTAAGAGGTTTTTAGTAGCTTGATTGCCATCAGCATTATGATCTTTTGGGGGGGGGCGTCAAGCTTCAGGGTGAGCGGCGTGGAATGCTTCAACAACTTAGAACAGTTTGAGCAGTCAAAAGCCCCAACCCAGCTATTCTAATAGGCGACAAACCTTTTTGGTAACTAAGTATTGAAGCAATTGCTATGATCAATGGAAATTAAAACAGAAGTCAACCTCAGCCTCTTCTGTCCCCTCAAAAAGACTTTCCAGGTTCCAACGGGATTGGCCCCTTTAAGGGGGACAACTGTGATAATTGGAATAAGGGATGTTGCTTCCAATGATTCAGCAACTTCAAGTGGAATGCGCCATTCCCCAAGTCCTCTTCTACTCAATTAGGACCGGAAAAATTTCTCACAAATTTTTGAGAAGGCATCTGCATTTGCAGGTGGCGCATATACAAAATAAAATGTGACTCCACCTTAATATAATGCACTGTAAGACATTTCCAGTCTGAAAACCGCTTGTAGCCACTAATAGCCTTGATAGGTGTTCATGGACCAAGGAATGGGTGGCGCGGATTTGCTGTGCATGGTTGGCTGCAGCTGGCACCTCTGGAAAAAGGCATGTACCTAACTGAAAATGAAGAGTTATAGCCTAAAGTGGCGCCATAGGGGGAGCACCTGTAGATGCATAGGTCCCATTGTTTATGTAAACTGAGTGATCAGAAGATTGTCCACCCAGGTATATAAGTGGCTGCACCATAACACTGAAGATATTTCTCTTTAATTTCCTTTTCTAGCTCAGTTTGACCGTCTGACTAAGTATGGTATTGGTTAAACCACCCGCTATAATGTTTTCAATTTCCAAAAGTTCATTACAGAATTGCACCATAAATTGAGTGCTGAGGTCGCTGATTATTTCCTGTTGCTACTCAAACATAGAGAGAACATATCTAAAGAACATTTTGACTATCTCCTTGGAGTTGATGGATGAAGAGCAGGGTATGAAGAGGGATAATTTGGTGAAGGAGTCTATGACTACCATAACAGCTGTAAATTCAAAGGAGTTTGGCTGCTCAATAAGGAATTCTATATCAACAGAAGTCCACAGTCTTTATGCCTGCTTCAGGGGGTGGAGGAGAACGTTCTTGCCTGATCTATCTGACTTGGCCCACACACATGTCACACAATTTGTTATCTTAACATTTTTTTATTCGAGGTGGGCTGACCTGGGGATGATACCACACTGATGAAGTATAAAGGGGATTCAAATTAATAGGAAAGGAGCATAAAACCCGGAAAACCTCCATGTGCATCGTATGATAGGCCAGGAACTCCATGGACTACATTTGCTATTTGTTATCTCAGTTCAGGGCATTAGTGCGCAACGCCAACAAAGTCATAATTGTCCCCAACCCAAAGTTCATCTACTGGAATCAATCTTGAGGAGGCAGCGGTAGAGATCCCTATTCTACCACTGGGGTATCCTCCCCTCGAGAATGTTTTCTAGCCAGTACAGGTTTCAAACTCAAAACCTGCACTAGGGGTGGAAGCAGTTCTACCCACTTGGTTAACCACTCTTAAAAAGTATTTGAGGTGGGTTGACCTTGGGACAGATATACCACACCAAGAATTTTTTCTAGCCAGTACAGGTTTCAAACTAAAAACCTGCGCTAGGGGTGGAAGCAGTTTTATCCACTTGGCTAAACACCCCACAATCTGTCATCAATTCCATAATATCCTTTGACAGGCCTGGCCAATTTTATGTCCGCTTGATTAGATCAGGGCACTTCTTCTTACCTGAATGCCCAAAAGCAGGTGGGTTGTGATGATCCTGGATGGCTTTGTCACGGTGGAGGGGCAGCACCCACAAGCATGATATAAATGGATTAGCCTCTCAATCAAGAAATAGAGCGAGTGCTTGTGCATTGGGAGTGCTAACTTCTCCAACATCATCAACCCTTACGCACAAGCTTTATGGGCTTCTAGGATCCTTAAAGCCAGAGGTGCGTCTGAACCCAAATCCACCACAAAAATTGTGGGGGGCATTAGCTAAACTTTGGGCTTGTGTATTATCGTTCTAAGGTCTCTTTCATCTACCTCCACCGGACAGAGCTCTTGTTATAAATCGGAAATTCAGGGAGCACATTCAGTGCTCCCTTCACAAACTCATACTTGAAGTTGAAACTTCATTATTCGCAGTATGTCCAAGCTTGTCATCGCTAATTTCTGCAGCTTGCAAAAGTACTAGAGAGCTTGATGATCTGTTTGTACAGTTGCCTCATGTTGAGCACCTGAAAAAGGTACCGCCCATGAGTTAAAGTCCATGCCACGACTGCCAACTCTTTATCATTTATAGCTCAGGACTGCTCAGTAGAATTAAACTTATGGGAAAAATAGGTGGCTGGGTTGTCGCAAAATCAACTGTGGGTTCCACTAGTGTGCCAGGCCAATCAGTATGGAGACTAATTGGCCCTTTGCCATTTCGCCTTCATAGGTGTACCAACATCTTTGGAGTCTGTGTCTAACCCACAAACACAGCAGACCAATGACTTCACCTTAGCCACAGGGCCTGTGGTGTGCCCCAGCGAGTCCTTCCCCCATCCTGGGCAGACAAGGCACTCCTAAGATTCCCCACCATCCCGACCCTTCACCAACCCATCTGGGCATACCCCAGCGAGTCCTGCTCCCATCCTGGGAGGTCAAGGCACTCCCGCGCTGCACCTCTCAGGGTTGATGGCCAGTTGGCAATGTCATTGGTGGCCGGTTGTCCAAGTTCCTGCCTGTTCCTCCTAGGGGTTGGTATTGGAGCTGGCAGCACCAGCCACTCCAGGCTCATCACCTTGCGCCAATGTCAGGATCTTCAATCCAAGTTACTCCTTATTCTAGCTGACTAACTACTAGCAGATAAGATAAAATGGGCGAGAAAAATATTTATTTGGAGGGAAGAACGACTATTTATACCTAGGCTACTGCACCTCTGAAACCCCTCAGCCATCAAAGCTGGAATTCTTATAGATCATCAATTCATATATGGCAGCGATTCCCTCCCAATCCATCCAACTGTCCATTGAATATTATATTAGGTCAATCCATCCTTGGCATAAGCCGCCAGTTGATTGTATATAAATTTTTTAATTATGTAGAAAATTTGAGCATCCTCAGCATAGGTCGCCAGTGCTCCAAGTTAGACAACAGACCATATTCAAATGGATGTAATGGATTCATCGGCTTTACTTCAGAATTCTCACAAAGACCCTTGAATGGGCATTTTAGCGGTGAGCGCAGATTCTGCTGAACCTAAACTCGAATATTATTAAAACATTAAATAGTATCAAACTAGGCGATTAGCTGGCAATTAGACCCGACTAACTGACACTCCCAATTCTGATACTATCGGGAGGATCTAACTGGTTAATTTTCTCGACATGGGTATTCCAAACCATCATGCTCTTGGAGCAGAACAGCCTCTTCAAAGCAGTGAAAGACGCATTGTAAACTAAAATATATGCGTTTGGTTGGGTCCACATGTTTAAGGTTGTAGGGGCGATAAGAACAACTTCCTAAGTTGATTCAAACGCCTTTTGGCATTTGGGAGTCCAGTGGAATGGAATGTTTTCACTTTTAAGGGAGTGCAGTGGCGCAACCAGCTGCAAGAGTGCTGGGGAAAATTTTTTAAAGAAGATTGTTACCCAGAAAGTTTCTCAACTGCTTCTGGGTTGTGGGGGTGGGCCACTTACGCATAGCTTAGAGTTTACTGAGAGATACGGCATATCCATCCTTTAGAACTAAGTTACCCAGTAGAATAACTTCTTCTTAGCAGATCTTACACTTTGACGGCTTAACAAATCAACCTCCTTGTGCAGAGTGGCCAGAACCGCCTCCGGGTTATTTCTGTTGCACGCATGTGGGGGAATGATCTAGGATATCATCAATGTATGCCATCGTGTAGGTGAATCTGAGGTCACCTAGAACACGATTGGTTATCTGCTGAACCGTTGTGGGGCATTCTTCAGCCCAAAAGGCATTACGCAAAACTTAAATATGCCTCTTCTTAACAATTCTGGTCAGCCAATTCTGGTCTTTTCTGACACCCATATTTAGCAAAGGCAGTTACCAGGTTGAGCTTAAAAAACACCCAAGATTTTGTGATTGGCTGACCGATGTTTTACTCCAGAGGGAGGGGGTAGGGGTCATGCAACGTGATATTATTCAGGTAACCATAATCCACTCAATGACACAGCGTTCTGGAAGCTTTTTTTAAAGACAATGGGCGAGGCAATATGGGACGTCTTCTTAGGTACCCAACCCTTCTTGAGCATATCGTCCTTCCATGCATCCAAAGCCTTATTCTCCTCCGCTGTGTAAGAGTACAGTGGGCAAATGATGATAACCATGGTCACAATCATACAAAAATTAGGTCAAATTTGGTGTGAAGCAGAAGAGGGTTACAATTTTCAAAACCAAAATCTCTTGATAGGCCATCAACAATGGAGGGTAATCTAGCGGAAGCCCACAGGGAAAATGAGCGTCATGATGGAGCCACGTTTCCAGACTTTTGAAAGTGTATCAAGCAGAGGAAACTCGCCCTCTACCTGGACATTGGCAAAAGAAAGCGTGTTTGAATCCAAATGTATTTTCACATGCTGGCATTACCACCATCCCACACCCAAAATTACTGGGAACACCAAGTCATGCATCACTGAAAACGTTTAAAGAAGCTGATTTGATGGACCTAGAAAGACACTGTGAACCGCACTTTAAAGGATGGCTATGCGGCTAATGATGTGACCATCACTGTTGACCCAGGTCCAAATCCGAGTCAAGCTGCTGATCCATCTTCAAACTCAATAAATTACCCGCCGCTACCATGTCTACCAGGGCCTCAAAAGATACCTGATGCTCACCTATCCGAATTTACATTGGCAATAATAAATAAGAATAATTCTGTTTATTGGCGACAGCATGCAATTCCACTGATAGGGTGGAAATAACAATTTGATTGGGCAAAATAACAGGCTTGGTAGGAGGGAAGTCATCCAGACTGAGGGGTTGACTCACATTCTCCTTGGGATGCTTATATGCCAACTGGGGGACAGACAGATCTGGAGTCACATGCTCAAATGTGAGGGTCTCCACATCCGTTGGTACCAAAGCGATTACTGCACCAATGTTTGGATTGGAAACCATCTCTTCATTGGAAAAGTAAACTACAAATGAGCTATCCATTGCATGTGGGACGTGGCAGAGCGTCACTCTGATGGAGGTTGCCATCATATACATCTGGTACACCTTCTACACTTGGATGGCCCAAATTGCTTTGTTGGCGGATGCTAAATCCAATGAAGCACGGAATATTGCTTGAATAATGTCCAGTGGTAAGCTGAGGGTGTGGGCAGCTCAAAGAACGCTGCCACAGAAGAAGCCAAGTTGGACGCTTCAGCGCCCATGGAAAACAGTCAGAGAAA